>JAJKFI010000062.1:3223186-3252246 GCA_029204185.1 Lerista edwardsae | reverse complement strand
TCTATCTATCTATCTATCTATCTATCTATCTATCTATCTATCTATCTATCTGCTTTATATCCTGCCTTTCCTCGGCCAAGGCAGATGCCCAGGGCGGCTTACCATTACTGGAGAAGGGAAAACACGAAAAGTACAGTACATAAAAATAACAAAGCAATAAAAAACATAAATGAAAACACCGACTGCGTGGCCCGTCGCTTCCGAACGAAGCAGGGCGCCCAGTACCGAAGCTGTAGTCCTAGGCGCCGCGCTGACCTGGGGAGCAAGCGCCCTTGGACACCCCCTTGGGGCTTACTCGCGAGTAGGCAGGCGCCTGGGGACTGCGCTGCAGCGGGAAGCCGAGCCCCGTTCGCTTTCTTCCTCTTCTTCCTCCTCCTCCCGCTCGACTCCGCCCAGGGGAGGGCGGGCCGCCGGCGTCTCCGCCCCCGTTCGCCTGCGCTCCGCCTAGCCGGCCGAGGCCCGGCTCGTGTCTGCGGCGGCCCCGCCTGAGCCAACCTCCCTCCGCCGTTGGCTGCAGCCGTGCTGGCGGCCGGAGCAGGAGCAGGAGCAGCAGCAGGAGGCGGAGGCGGGAGAAGAGGAGACGCCGCGGCCTGGCCGCCCGGGGTCAGTGCTGGGAGAGCGGCTGGCTGGAGCCGGGACGGCGCGCCGCCGGGGCGGGTGGGCGGCCAGGCGAGTGCGGTGCCTCCGGGGCGATCCCTGGAAGGGCAGCGGTTGGGCTGGGGGAGGGGATGCAACGGTGCCGCCGGGGGGGGGCAGGCTATGGGGCATCCTAAGCTTGGCACCCTTGAAGGCGGGCACCCTTCGGGGATGCCGCGAAGCCCCTGGAGGGAGCGAGGGCGCACGCCCCTGTGCCCAAGGACGGCTGCCCGGCGCGCCCTCTGCGTCTCCCCTACCCACGGACCTCTTGGGACCCGTTCACACGTTACGCCGTCTCCGGACGAGCGTTTCAGCGTCGACGCTCTGTGCGTCTTCCCGCGGCTCAACCACAGCCCCCCCCCTCCCGCACAAAAGTCCATGGACTGTATGCCTGGCCTGGGACGGAACGTGTGAAGGGCTGCCGCCAGCGAACACGAGTTGTTGCGTGTCGTGCTCGGGTTCGAGTCCCTTCTCGGCCGTGGGCCGCTTCGGGCTGGTTGCTTCCCCTCCCAGCCGACCCCACTCCCGTGGGGCTGTTTGGGAGGAGAAGGGGAGGGAGCTGTGGACGCCTCTTTCAGCTCCTTGGAGGGAAGCTGGTATGTAAATGTGGAAAGTTTGGATGAGTGTCAGTGATGGTCTCTGGGTTCGCAGGTGTACCCGGGTGCAGGTGAACGTGTGAATGCCCCTGTATTGGTTGTGGAGTGGCAAGTTCCTTTTGGAGATTCAGAGGGGACATGTGTTCAAGGGAGGAAAGCCAGGCTATGCTTGCTGCCCCCTTTCCCAACCAGAGGCAAAGTGGGGTGGAGTGAGGTTGGGGTGCTAATAGTAAACAATACAGGTATGCCCTGGTATCTGTTGATTTGGTATCCATGGTTTCTGTTCTCCATGGATACTGGGATGCTTATTCAAAAGACAGGGGAACATTAAACAAATCTCTTTTTACCTTGTCGCAACAAAACCACTGATGTTCTCCTGTCTTTACAAAGGTGTCCCCAGTATCCACTGTTTCAGGTATCCACGGGATTTCCAGGATGCCTGTACTTGCCCACTGACCGGCTGGACAGGCCCCTGGATTTGACCCCTGTCCCTCGTGTCAGGGGTGATCACATCACCTAGGGCTGCTCACACTTTAAACTGTACCCAGGTTCGTCTGAACCGGTTCACATGTTCAGTCTGGTACGCAGGTTTGAACGCTGATTCGTAAACAAGTCACCAGGTACAGTGACTCACACGGACATGTGTAACTTGCTGGCGTACAGATATTTAGTACCTGGGTACAGCATAATGTGTGGATGTTCCTGTTGGGTAAAGAGGAGAGATCTTGGAAAAGAGGAGAGATTATATATGTGAAGGAATCTTAGTGTCTGTGTGTCTAGGTACAGGTGTGCAAAATTGGGGGGGGGAATACACCTGTGTGTGTGTGTGTGTATCCCCCCCAATTTTGCACACCTGTACCTAGACAGGAAGGAGGGTGGAGGGAGCATGTGCAGGTTGTGATTGCTTTGGGTGGCAAGAAACCGGAAGGAGTCCTAGAAGATGGCAGCGTTGTGTAGGATGCTCTTAAGGCTGGTGTCAGGTAATATACACCTGGCTTGACGGAGAGATGGTAGATGGGGGGAGCTAAGGACGATGGATAAGATGCCGGAGAAAGGGGGCATTCAGACTAGCCACGGTGCCTGACAGTCCTGGCTAAGGGGGCAGTGCTGCTTTGAACGTGGCGTCGGTAGCGTCAGCAATGGCTGCGGAGAGCAGCTTGCTGGTGTTTTTTTTCTTCCAGACAGTTGCCTTTGCAGCTCCTTTTTTCCCCCAGGGGGGAGTCGGTTGCCTTTGCTCTTGGCCACAGCCAGCCTATGATGAAACTGGGAAGCGCATTTGAGGCATCTGCTCAAACGACTGAACGGATTAGGGGACGCGAAGCAATGCCGTTCGTTGGCTGGCCTGCGCGTAACGGAAAGTGTGGGGACCGGTTTTTCGTTGTGCTGCTGGCCGTGGTGGCATCACAACTCCTTGAATTATCAATGTGGGACACTTTTGGCATGCGCAATTAGTCCATGTTCAAGAGCTGAAATTGCTCCCCGTGTTCTCAACAATGTATCTCTGACGTGGGAATCAACTGACCGTCAGCAGTTTGCAGATCTTTGTTCAGAAGCCTCTGGGCATCCTTTGTATTTCACAGCACCCGGAATTTGTCCCCGAAACATGTTTGCTCAGGCTATTATCTCCCCTGGACATTTCTGAAGTGGGGGGGATGTCTCTTGCCATGTCGTGACAGCCTAGGAGTGTGTTCTGCTGCTCAGAGAGCACATCGATGCACTGTGGAATGTGCAAAGCCCATCTGTGGCCTGCAGGAGCAAAGAAGAGAGCATTGGCTTGTTTAATGATTGCACAATAATGGATGTAAAAATAGTGTGTAGTAGAAAATCATGACTGAAATGTGTAACATGTGAGCAAATGAAGAGAGTCTCTTTGAGGGTGTAATCCTAACCTGGAGTTAGGCTGGCACAGGTAGGCCAGCAAAGTTTGGCTGGCACAAGGGACACCATAAAGTGCGTTTGGAGTCAGAGAGGCCAGCACACAGACATGTGCTAGCTTCCCTCACTCAGAGAGTGATCCAAACGTGCTTAACAGTGGCCTTTGTGCCAGGTTAGGATTGAGCTCTGAAATAATAATACACTACTTTTTTCCCTTGATCACTTATAGCAAAGGCTACATTTATTCAGAACTAGCAAATAATCCACCAGTTTTTAAAATGCTGTTTGTTCTGTCTTGGTACTTTCAGGTGGTGCCATGTCTGGGACAGAACTGCCAATAAAGGAGAGTTCTTCTCCATCACCACATTCATCCAGCTCCTATGAGGTAGTGGAAACAGAAGCAACAAACAGATATGAACCAGTCTCCCCCCATTGGTTCTATTGCAAGATTGTAGACTCCAGAGAGAAGTGGATTCCATTCAGTGGACAAGATTCGGAAACGTTAGAAAATGCTCACCAAATTGGTAAGTTGGAATTTGTTGCAGGGGTGTAGGTAGGTAGCAGAACCATCCTTCTAGGCCAGACCAAGAATCCAAGAGCGCAATCCTAAACTGGAGTTAGGCCGGCATAAGCTAAGTCAGCAAAGTTTGGCTGGCACAAGGGCCACTGTAAAGCGTGTTTGGACCACTCTCGGAGTCAGGGAGGATGGCTCACATCTGTGCGCTGGCCTCTCTGGCTCTGAAAGTAGTGCAAACATACTTTATGGTGTCCCTTGTGCTGGTCAAACATTGCTGGCTTAGTTTATGCCGGCCTAACTCGGTTTAGGCTTGCGCCCCAAGATAGGCCTGTCTCTTGTACTGGGCCGAAAAGCATTCATGAAGCCTGCTGAGGACCAGGAGTGATGTCATTAAGCCGATTGTGATGAGAAATAAGCACCCTTTCTCACTTAGAAACTCATTAGTTCAAAGCTAAGAGAAAATAAGCAAAGCTTGATAATATTTTCAGGTGTTGGGAGTGCCCAGTTATCATGCCAGCTGCCCTTTCAGCAGTGACACTTCAGCACAGCTGAGTAGCTGTGAACAGCTAATAAAGAGCTTACACAGGCCGCATCTGCCCCCCAGGCCGTAGGTTTGACGCCCCTGGACTAATACATGAGTCATATTTTCCAGTGTTTTAGGCTATGTTAGTGACGTTTTGACAGCCATCAAAACACATCTTCCCCTGGAATGTGACATCTCTCTTGCCAAAACTCCTCCTCTCTTTTGGCTACATGCTTCATTTCTGGATTAAATTATAGATGGCTGAAAATAAACAAAACATGTTGAATGTTTCTATTCGGGAAGCTCTGATGGTTTGCCACTTGGCTCAGTTCATAGCCGTGGATAATTCTGTTTCGTGGCCAAACCCTAAAAGCGTGGGCCCAGCACGTATGCTGGTATTGGAGGGAATTTACCTGCAGATTGGATGTTGCCAAGGGAGGCAACCTCAGCCTTGGCATCAACAGTCCGAATAACAAACATGGCAGACCCTGGATTTGGTTCACAGAGCCCCATTGTGAGTGTGTAGCTGCTGGGGAATTCCTTTCATACTTTCAGTTCAGTTCCTCTATCCTTGTCCGAAGAATAGATGCTTTCAAATTATGGTGTTGGAGAAGACTCTTGTGAGTCCCCTGGACTGCAAGGAAATCCAATCGGTCAATCCTCCAGGAAGTCAAGCCTGATTGCTCCCTGGAAGGACAAATCCTGAAGCTGAAGCTCAAGTACTCTGGCCACCTCATGACTCTTTAGAAAAGACCCTCCTGCTGGGAAAGATTGAAGGCAAAAGGAGAAGGGGGCGGCAGAGGATGAGATGGTTAGACAGTGTCACCGAAGTGATGAACATGAAATTGGGCGAACTCGGGAAGCTAGTGGAGGACAGGGAGGCCTGGCGTGCTGTGGTCCATGGGGTCGCAAAGAGTCGGACACGATTTAGCGACTGAACAACAACAATCCTTCTGCTCCACAGGTGATTACTCTGAGGAGCTGGTGGTCCCAACCGACGGGGGACGATATGACGTCCACTTAAAGAAGCGGCGGCGCTATGCTGTCTACTGGGAAGAAGAGGAATCTGAAGTGAGACGCTGCAGTTGGTTTTACAAGGGAGACAAGGACAACCGCTACATTCCCTACTGCGAAAGCTTCAGTGAAGAGTTGGAGGTAAAAACAACTAAGGAGAACATCACACACTCCTTGTAACTCATGAGCAGAGATGGGAGAAAACGGTTTTATTTTTTTTCCCTGCGGATTTTGGTATTTTCCAGAGTTAAAAGTGCAGAAAGTGGTGGTGTGTGGGTTGATTCAAAATTTGCATTATATTTATAAATGAAAATCGCTTTATACTAGGTGTTTTGGAATTCTGGTTCAGGAGTACTGAAGCTGCAAAGCCTTAAGCAGCTGGTAAATTGAAACTTTTAAAAAGTCAGATCCCAGTGCTAAAAAGTTTGAGAACCACCGGAGTCTTGTCTGCGTGTTAACCGGGCTTACTTCTAGTAATCATGACTAGAATTGAACTATTACTAACTGAAAAATGAAGGTCCAGTAGAAATAGATTTCACTGCTTACAAGACTTTATTTCTTCTTCTCCCTTCTCAGGATGCTTATATGATCTGTATTACCCTGGATGAGTGGAAAAAGAAGCTGGAGTCCCCCAGTAGAGAAATAATCATATTGCATAACCCAAAGGTATGGCAAAACTGATGGCTTTTCCTGTGAATGTTTGTTTTTCACTCTTCTTTCAATACCAGCATTGTTGAACTTGGAGTGCACAACTCTGATCTTATTTTGGGACCGGTAGAAGTTTCTGGAGAAGAGAATGCCTCTTCCTAAATGATGCAGTTTGTGTGCGTTTTACTCAGAATGCCTCTTCCTGAAGAATGCATTTTGTGTTTGTTATACTCAGGCAAACATATATACAGTGCATCCTCAGATCTAGCATCCACAAATGATGATGTGGATCATCATCACTTCCCCACCTGATGATGTGCCGGCCTCTCTGCACTCCCTAGATTGGAAGGGGAGGAAGTAGGTGGAGCGGGAGAGGAAGTGGAAATGAGAGTGCTAGGCTAGAGCGTTGCAGATGTTGAATGCTCTAGCCCACCACACTTCTTTCCACCATTTTCTTTCTGCTCCATCCCTCTTTTCATTTCCCATTTCAGGAAGTGAGGAGTGGAGCAATGGAGACAGAGGGAGGTGGGTGCCCTCTGCCATCCTGCTGCCTGAAGTGATTGCCTCAGTTGGCCTCATGAAAGGGCCAGCCCAGCCGCTCCTTGCTTAGTAATGGGTCGTTTTGAAACAGCTTGTCTCCATTTTGGAACAGCTCGTCTCCACGCTCCGAGTATGTCGGCCTGTGAAAGACTCTCCTCTGGCTCTAACGTGCGTTCTTTCCGTGGTTCTTTCCAGCTCATGGTGCACTACCACCCCATAGCGACGTCAGATGAATGGTCCACGAGCCCCACAGAGCAAGGCCGGCCAAGAACAGTGAAGAGAGGGGTGGAAAATATTTCTGTGGACATCCCCAGTGGTACGTGCACGTTTTCCCTCTTGCTGGCTTTATTTTGTACACCCCTCCCTTGCATCACTGAACACAGGGCTTCTGCTTCTGTGGTCTTCAGCAGACGTGGTCTTGAACTCGGGTGAATCATGGGGCCGCCATTTTGTTTTGAAGCTCAGGCCAGACACTCTGATGGGCTCCCTGCCTTTCCTGGCTTCATACCCCTTTTTTCTCCTCTGCCTTTCAAACTTCACTGCACATTGTCGTTGTGATGTTTCTTTCCCTGTGGCCCAGAAGGGGGGGGAAAGGGGGGGAATGATCATTGTAATGCAACCCACTAATCTGTTTTGTACTGTCTTTTTCCCCCATTTGCAAACAGTCCTGACTTACGGCTTCTTTTTAAAAAAAATTCCAGGAGAGCCTCCACAAATAGATCACTTAGTGTTCGTCGTCCATGGAATTGGACCAGCCTGTGACATCCGGTTCCGGAGCATTGTGCAATGTGGTGAGTGCGCAAAGGGGAGGATCTTGGCTCTGTATCCCCAGAAGAGAGGCCTGCCTGTTGTCCGAGCACAGTATTGTTGCATTGTTTGAAGCGTGCTCTCCAATCTCACTGGTGATAGTGGCGCCACTGCTTGAAAATAAGTTTCTCAGTAGGAAGAAGTTGCAGGGGGAAGTGACACTGTGATGAAGCGATGTAATGTTGCTTTTTGCTGTTGTAGTATAGTTGAAGTGGGGCTTGGCTCCAGGGGGATGTCACGATGATCTCTTCCACCCCACGATGTTCCACTGCACCCTCTCGATCATCGCGGTCATTTCTCCTCATGAATTGGCCTTGAGTGAGGATATATCAGCCTTGCTGGGCTTTTAAATGCGTGGAGCTTGTTCCATAGCCTTGATGCAGGGTTGAAACTTTTCTTTATTTTCTCCAGTGAACGACTTCCGCAATGTTTCCCTGAGCATGTTGCCGGCGCACTTCAAGAAAGCTCAGGAGCAGCAGCAGATTGGCCGTGTGGAATTCCTTCCCGTTAATTGGCACAGTACTTTGCACACCGGTGTAGATGTGTAAGTGAATCATTAAGAACGTAAAAACTGGGCCAGATTAGGCCAAAGGCCCATCTAGTCCAGCTTCCCGTATCTCACAGCGGCCCACCAGATGCCTCAGGGAGCAGACAAGACAACATGCTGCCTGCATTCTGTGGCCACTCCCTTGCACCTAGCATTCTGAGGTAAATCCTGAGGTAAATCTGTGAGGTAAACACTGGTGGCCAGTCAAGATTCTCCTCAGCATTTCTCTGTGACAGCCACCAGAACTAGATGCTCCTCTTCAGACATGTACTCATAGGAATAGCTCCACTGGATCAGGCCAAGGCCTATCTAGTCCATCTTCCTGTATCACAACGGCCCACCAGATGCCTCAGGGAGCACACAAAACAAGATGCCTGCATCCTGTTGCCACCCCCTTATATCTGGCATTCTGAAGTAGCGTACTACTAACGTAAGGAGGTTGCATCACCCATCATGGCTTATAGCCCACAATGGACTTTTCCTTCTGAAATCTGTTCAATCCCCTTTGAAAGGCACCTAGGCCAGGTGCCATTACCACCTCCTGTGGCAAGGAGTTTCACAGATTAATTACCTGCTGGATTAAAAAAAAAATTCCTTTCATCGGTTTTCATTCTCCCAACAATCCTTGCTGCATAGATTTGAGCATGGAGTGAGGCATTAATGTCTGTGCATCTTTACAAGCGACTGTCTGCCGTGCTCAGCTCTTCCCTTCAAATGCCCTTCTCTGCTTTGCCCCTCCAGAGACTTAGAACGAATCACCTTGCCGAGTATCAACCGCCTGCGGCATTTCATCAACGACACCATCCTGGACGTCTTTTTCTACAACAGCTCCACCTACTGTCAAACCATCGTGGACACCGTCGCCTCCGAAATGAACCGTCTCTACCTGCTCTTCTTGCAGAAGAATCCCGACTTTAAAGGCGGCGTCTCGATAGCAGGTCACAGCTTAGGTATAGACAAGCCGTTCCTTCTTCTCTAAGCATTGTCGTGGCAGACACAACTTGAACAGGGGTTGTATATACCAGATTGCCCCCTCATTGGCTGCATTTTTTATAAAATCTGTTTTTTTTTTAAGCATCACAATGGACCACACACCATCTTGTAGGTGTGCCTACTGCTGGTTGGCTGGGTGCCCTACCATGATGTGCCCCTCCCCAGTGATGTGTTGGACCCCATTTCTGCCACTGGTCATGAATGTTCTGGGGTTGACTGATGGGACAATTCTAATGGGTTTGGACTCTCGGCCAGTGTCCAACCTGGTTGCCCCTAGCTGTGTCCCAAGAAATGGAGTGGAAGCTATGAACCTGTAAAGGTTTCCCCACGACCGAATGGTCTAGTTGTGAACGACTGTAGGGGGTGGTGCTCATCTCCGTTTCTAAGCCTGTAGAGCCCGTGTTTTGTCCAAGGACAAGCTTCCGTGGTCATGTGGCTGGCATGAGAAGGAATAGGGCCTTCTCAGTGGTGGCCCCCAACTTTGGAATACCCTCCCCTTAGAATTGAGAACTGCTCCCTCTTTGATAATATTTCGGCAGGGGCTGAAGACCTTTTTATTTCAAAAAGCTTTTAACTGTTGACAGACTGGCTGGCTTTCTTTTCTTTTTATATTAGGATCCACAGGGCTTGTTTTTAGTTTTTTTTTAAAATTATTTTAAAATTGTTTTTAATTACTGTTTTTAATTGTCAATATTGTATTTTAATTGTTGTAAGCCGCCTTGTGTGCCCATGGGGCAGAAAGGCGGGGTATAAATTAATTTAATAATAATAATAATAATAATAATAATAATAATAATAATAATAATAAACGCCATAGCGCACGGAACGCCGTTACCTTCCCACCGAAGTGGTACCTATTTCATGGTACCTATGAACCTAGACTGCTGTAAATATTCATGAGTGTTATATTGGGAGATTTGGCTGATCTTGTGTATTTTTTTTTCTGCAGGATCACTGATATTGTTTGATCTTCTCACAAATCAAAAATGCACAGAGGAAGAGAAAAATGAGGTACGTTTTGGCATGGTAAGCCCTAAGTAACATCATATTCCTGCTGACTAGGCAAGAGGCACTTTTTCAAATTGTGTTCCTCTTATATTTAGCAGGGGGAGAGTAATTGTCCCTCTTCACCCCTGTGCAGTGTCTTTTTTTTTTTTCCAGTGGCTGTTGCTGGGGGTGGGCTGCATTGTTTTAGATTGTGAGCCCTTTTAGGACAGGGAGTCATTTAACTTTATTATTATTATTATTATTATTATTATTATTATTATTATTTGCCTGTAAACCGCTTTGTGAACTTTATGTTGAAAAGCGGTATAAAAATACTGTTGGTTGTTGATGATTGTTCTCACAGCTGCTTCACTCTGATTTAAATATCTGTGTTTTGTTTGTGTGCTTCGCTTCAATTATTGCTATTTCAGGAAGAATCGCAAGCCAACCCTGCAGTAGGTTGTTTTCCAATAATGTGTGTTTATTTTAATAAAAAGCAAAGCAAAAAAATAAAAGAAACCACAGCCAGACCTGTGTGTGTGACCAAGCAAAGCTCAGTGAAGTGTGTGAGCTTGCGGGTTACACAGAACTCCTTTCCAGACAGTTTAAAAACATTCTAAAGTGAGGACTAAGGTGGTTTTGGTAGAGGTCATGGAGTGAAGCCTTGTCTGCTGTTTGTTTCAGCGGTACGATGGCAGTGGAGCCTTTGGGTCTCACCTAAGTGGTCAGTAATCTCGGGTTACACAGTCGCACACTGGGAGCAATAAATGCTCTCCTTCTGAAATTGCAGAAGCCAGCAGTTATCTGAGAATCTCTTCGGGCAAAGAATTGCGCTCTCTCGATTTTTCAAATTTTGGCTTAGGTTACATTATTCCAGCCACCAGGGTACATGGATGTCCCATCTCCTGTCTGACCCATATTTTTCAACCACCACATTGGTCACCAGATTATCTCAGATTGGAATTAGTGTAGAAACCCTGGGTTCGGTTCCTAATTCCGAAGCTTTCAGAATAATTAAAAGAAGGCTACTGGATATTCATGACCAAAATTTGTTAGCAGCAGCAAGAAAAGTTTGTTCTCCTCTTTACTTCCAATTACCGGTAACAGTGGGGCTTTGCCCTTCCTGTTTGTATGTGTTGGATTGCCCTCTGGCTAGACGTGCCTTTTCTTTAGCGCGTTGCAATTTTATTTATTTTTATTTTATTTATTATTGGATTTTTACCCCGCCTTATTGTGCCCGAAGGCACCCAAGGCGGCATTACAATATATATATAAAAACAATATAACAATTCACATTAAAAACAATTAAAAACAGTATTAAACAATATAATCAAAAAATTAAGAACACAATTAAAAACAAATTTAAAAACAGTTTAAAACAACAAGCCCCGTGGATCATAATAACCAGCCAGCCTGTCAACAGTTAAAAGCTTTTTGGAATAAAAAGGTCTTCAGCCCCCGCCGAAACGTAAACAAGGAGGGAGCAGTTCTCAATTCTAAGGGGAGGGTGTTCCAGAGTTGGGGGGCCACCACCGAGAAGGCCCTCTTCCTGGCCGCCGCCCCTCTCACTTCTCCTGGTGGCGGCACAGTCAAAAGGTCCCCCCCAGATGATCTAAGAGTACGGGTTGGATTATATAGAAGGAGGCGGTCCCTCAAATACCCCGGACCCGAGCCATAAAGGGCTTTAAAAGTCAAAACTAGCACTTTGAATTGGGCTCGGAACAGAACCGGCAGCCAGTGCAGTCGCTGAAGCAGCGGCTCGACAGAGTAAAACCGACGTGCCCCAGCAACCACCCTCCCCTCGGCATGTACTCCCCTTGGCAGTTCTATGGGGTAGATATTCTGGGATCCCACGGCAGGATCGCTTATGTCCTTGTGATCAGAAGACCATCGAGACACTGGAGCACTTAATTCTATATTGCCCTATTCATTCTGATATTGGAGAGAAATACCTACATCCTATTATATACTCGTGGGACTTGAAAGACAACCCCCAGGTGTTGAAAACTTTATTTTCATTGAGCGACAGAAAGGCCATAATGCAATTGGCACAATATTTACAAAAAATAGTACAAGCCAATGTGTCTCGTTCCAACACTGCATATTCCTAGCTTTTGTTACGGATCTTGATTTTATCTGTGAAAATTTTGTTCCTTGGTTGTTTTACTATATGCCAATAAAGGTTGAATTGAATTGAATTGACTGAATTGCGCTCTCATTCAGCTCTATCTTTCTCAGGCATCCCAGCCGCTAGCAGCCGGTCAAGAGGATTTGAAGTCGGTGGCCGACATCTTGAAGGAACTCGAGCTGGCCGAATACAGCTCCGTGTTCGAGAAGGAGGCAGTGGACAGCAGAGCCCTGGTAGGTCGGTGAGGGTCATCCGCTCTTGGCTTGGAGCTTTTGAACTGCCTGCCTTGCTCCTGCATGTCTCTTACTTCAGCATCTGGGCTCCTTCACGAAGCTGCTTCCGGCTGAGTCCAGCCTTTGTTCCCCTGTGTCGGTACTGCAGACACGGGCTGGCAGCAGCAATTCAGGATTTCAGCTGGGAATCTTTCTCTGACCCACGGGGGGATGGGTCAGAAGGAAAAGTAGAGAGCAGCCAAAATGATGACTGGGCTCGGGCACCTCCCTTATGAAGAAAGGCTACAGCGTATGGGACTCTTCAGTCTAGAAAAGAGGCGCCTAAGGGGGGATATGGTTGAGATGTACAAAATTATACAGGGGGTGAACAGAGTGGATAGAAGGATGCTCTTTTCCCTCTCCCACAACACCAGAACCAGGGGACATCCATTAAAACTGAGTGTTGGGAATGTTGGAACAGATAAAAGGAATTTTTTTTTTTTACTCAGAGGGTAGTTAATCTGTGGAACTCCTTGCCACAAGAGCTGGTAATGGCGTCTGGCCTAGGTGCCTTTAAAAGGGGACTGGACAGATTTCTAGAGGAAAAGTCCATTGCAGGCTATAGGCCATGATAGGTGGTGCAACCTCCGTCTTTTAGAAGTAGGCTACTGTAGAATGCCAGGTGCAAGGGAGTGGCAATGAGATGCAGGCATCTATTTTCTTGTGTGTCTTGTGGTATCTGGTGGGCCACTGAGATACAGGAAGATGGACTAGATGGGCCTTTGACCTGATCCAGCAGGGCTCTTCTTATGTTGTGTGTTGTGTGTGATTCTTTTTTCAGGCCTTGTGTACAGAAAAGGAACTGAAAGAGATGGGAATTCCTTTGGGAGCCAGAGTGAAAATCCTGCACTATTTGAGGAACAAAACCTGCAATCAGGTATGCTTTTTGTCATTGACAGGAATGCACACTTTCCAAGTAGGAATCTCGCGGTCTTGCTTTGAATCTGTCTGACAGTCCTGAACACAAGTAGCGAGATGCTTCTCAGTTTGAAGTGGAACCGGCTGCAGGAAAAGGTAGTTGTTCTTAACTGCTTTTCAACGGAAGTTCACAAAGTGGTTTACAGGTAAATCAAATTAATTAAAATGCTCCCTGTCCCAAAAGGGCCCACAATATCATTTTTACAGCCCAGTCCTACCTCCCTACAAGTACTATAATAAAAAAAAAGGATAAAGGCTTGAGCCGCTGATAAAAAGAAACTTTTTTTTTGGCACCCATGTTTTGGTGGGTCCCGACAGTGTCGTTTTAAAAAGTGGGTCTTGGTGCTAAAATGTTTGGGCATCACTGGTGTAGGTCTGTGTAATGGATCTGAGATTCTAATTCATTCCCTTTTAAGTGGAAGGGTTTTAACTCACTTGTGAACTTGCCGTGGGGTGGGTGGGTGCAGTTTGGCACTCTTGGATGAGAAGGGGGGAAGAAAATTCTGTGTCTTAAATTAGCTGGTAAAGGTTTCCCCACGACCAAATGGTCTAGTCGAGACTGACTGTAGGGGGCGGTGCTCATCTCTGTTTCAAAGCCTGTAGAGCCGTCGTTTGTCTGAGGACAAGCTTCTGTGGTCATGTGGCCAGCATGACTATACGCCAAGGCGCACGGAATGCCGTTCCCTTCCCACCGAAGAGGTCCCTATTTATCTACTTGCATTTTTAGGTGCTTTCGAACTGCTAGGTTGGCAGGAGCTGGGACAAGCAAAGGGAGCTCACTCCCTCGTGAAGTCTTGAACTCCCAACCTTCCAGTCGGAAAGCCCAGCAGCAGCGGTTTAACCCGCTGCACCACCACGTCCCATTGAAATTAGCTGGTAAAATAGCCCAGATCAGCTTTTATTAACCCAACCCCCCCCTTTTTTTTTTACTGGGACAGAGATCAGATCAGAGATTGTTTTATTGTATTGTTTTTTATATTGTTTTTGAAGTGTTTTTAATGTTAGTTTTTATATTTTGTAAAGCCACCTTGAGCGCCTTTAGGCAAATAAGGCGGGGTATAAATCTAATAAATAAATAAAAATAAATAAATCATTTCTGAGCTATGCAGCATTTTGGTAATTGTGCTGCACTGAAGCCTTCCAAAAGAGAGCCTTCCTTGGAGCCTGATGGGAGATGTTACTCCAGGACGGTGGGAGAAAAATCTGTCCAATCTTCTTGACAGGTTTCTAAAGGACAGACATCGGCAGTCGCTGGGGAAGATGGAGATACTCAGAAGGAGGCCCTGGCAAATGCCACAAGTGCAGAGATGGGCTGCCAACGCTTGGATGTCGTGATGGGGCAGGTAACAATCCCCCCCCCCATTTTAGATTGGGTCTACTATGATGCTTCTCAAACGGTGGGTTGTGATCCAATTTCTGATGGGTCCCTCCGTGCCCCACAGGTGAGGCAAAGATCAAATTGCCTCAAGCCTTGAAGTGATTCAAAAATCAGATTCCTGCTAACTGCCCAGCAAAGAGCTGAGCTCCTGCAGTTTGCAAGCTTGAGTTAATATATGTAGATCATCATAGATACGTAGAGCTTTTTTTCTGATGGTTCCCCCCCCCCCATGACAGGTGAGGGCGCAGCTGAAGGCTGGATCTCATAACTAAGCCCTCCAAGCCTTGAGGGTATTCATTTGGGCTGCCTCATGAGTGATGGGGTGGGTGGGTAGGTGGGTGTTTTGCAGATAAATAAGTATTACTTGGACATAAACAAGTAAGCTATTACTTCTTTCTAGATCACCTTCTTTTGTAAGTCTCATAAAGCAAGGTGTGCCCCAATAGTGACATTTTAAAAAATAGGTCCCAGGGCTAAAATGTGTAAGAACCGCTGGTCTAACCACTGGATGGCGGCCAGGAACAGGGCCTTCTCGGTGGTGCCCCCCCCCCTTAGAACTAAGAACTGCTCCCTCTCTTGCAACATTTTGGCGGGGGCTGAAGACCTTCCTATTTTGTCAAGCTTTTAACTGTTGACAGGCTGGCTGGTTTTTATACTCTCTTTTAGGATCCACAGGGCTTGTTTTTAAATGTTTTAAATGTTTAAGTCATTTTAATATTGTTCTTAATTATTGTCTTTTTTGTTATACACTGTAATTTTATTGTGTTTTATGTTGTAAGCCGCCTTGAGTGCCCATTGGGCAGAAAGGCAGGATATTTATTTATTTATTTATTTATTTATTTATTTATTTATTATTATTATTACTACTACTACTACTATTACTATTATTGTTAATAATAATAATAATAACAATAACAATAATAACAATAACAATAATAATAATTAATATTCCAGTTTCACATTAACAGCATCATGGGCTGGAAAGATGGTCGCTTGGAACTTTGAGCTCCAATAATTAGACTTTCCTTACAAGGTGGCCGTAAGGATTGCATCAAGACCATGCATGTGTGGTCCTCTGCGCCTTCCAAAACATGACACAGATAATTATTGTTGTTGCCAGTTGCTTGTCCTCCGCCCCCTCTCCCCCACTAGTCAGTCTGTTGCATTTGAACTCCTTGCCAGGTCTCTGCCAACTACCCTCAGCTGATCTACAAGCCACAGATCTTCTTTGCCTTCGGCTCCCCGATCGGGATGTTCCTCACCGTCCGAGGAGTGAAGAAGATTGATCCAAACTACAGCCTGCCGACCTGCAAAGGGTTCTTCCATGTCTTTCATCCTGTACGTACAAACATCAGTGCTGTCTCCCTCTCCAACCTCCACCAGCGATTTTCAACCGTGGCACGTGGGTGTGCCACAGATGGCCTGCAGGTGGGCCACAGGAGTTTGGGGGAAGGGCCTCTTATTAGTAGGGCCATTGGGGGATGTGATCCCCCCCCCACCAGCAGTGCGGTGTGTCTTGTCTGATGGTGTGCCTTGACCATTTTAGTGCCTTGTCAGTGTGCCATGAAATGAAAGAGGTTGAAAATCGCTGAACTATCTAGTCTCATAATTTGGGCTGTGACGGTACCACTTGTTGCTGTAGGTGGCCCTCCCAGCTTTTGTTTGAAGGGGAGGAAGAGTTGACAATGTCTTGTTGTTGTTCAGTCGCTAAGTCGTGTCCGACTCTCTGCGGCCCCCTGGACCACAGCACGCCAGGCCTCCCTGTCCTCCACTAGCTTCCGGAGTTGGCCCAATTTCATGTTCATCGCTTCGGTGACACTGTCTAACCATCTGCCGCCCCCTCCACCTTTGGCCTTCCATCTTTCCCAGCAGGAGGGTCTTTTCTAAAGAGTCCTCTCTTCTCATGAGGTGGCCAAAGTACTTGAGCTCCAGCTTCAGTGTTTGTCCTTCCTGGGAGCAATCAGGCTGGACTTCCTGCAGGATTGCCTGATTTGGTCTCCTTGCAGTCCAGGGGACTCTCAAGAGTCTTCTCCAACACTGTATCAATCTGGGGACATGCAATCCTACCCCAAGACCACCCACCATCCCCCTGCCAATCTTTTGCTTTCTCTTCTCTGCCCCAAGTCTTCATCACAGACAAAAGTACACCCCAGTTTTCAGTTTTGGGACCACACCTCCGCAGCATCCACCTGTGTCGAGCAGTGAAAGTGTGGGTATTTGGCAAGCTTTCGAGGGCAAGTGTTTATATTATTTATTATTATTTATTTAATGTATTTCTATACCACCTTTCTCCAGATTTCACTGGACTCAAGGCGGTTTACATGGGCAGGCTGTTCATAAACCCCATTTTTCAATTGGGGTTTTTACAATTATTGTTCTATGTACCATTCACAGAACCCTCAATTTCTTCAGATGTTTCCCTTCCAATGTGTGGTCATGATCCTGGCTGCATTCTTGCACCTTCTGAGCCTTCACAGTCCACCACAGATCACACCTTGGCCAGTTCTTTTGTCAGCTGACTCCTCCACACTCCTCCCATTCCTCCACAAGCTTTGTCAGTGACTTCCGGTCTCTCATCCAAGGCCAATCCAAGGCTGATCCTGCTTAGCATCTTCAGGCAAAGGCAACAGCTCAACCTCCAGACCACACTTATGTGGCTGCTCAGTTTGTTTTAGCAAGCAGTGGAGCTGGCCTGAGATGCTCCTGAGCAGTAGTGTCATCTGTGCCATCTCTCTTCCACAGTTTGACCCAGTGGCGTACAGGATCGAGCCCTTGATTGTCCCCAACGTGGAGTTTGAGCCGATGTTGCTTCCCCATCACAAAGGCCGAAAGAGGATGCATTTAGGTAAAGCGATGTCTCGTTCTTCTTTCCTGCTCCAAATGTTGCCTGTGGGATCTTAGACTGCAAATCCTATACAGTCCACCATCCTTATATGCGAGTTTGGGACCTGTGGACTTGATTCAACGTGGGTTCTGACTCACGTCAGGAGGGCCTCGCTTATACCTCCTGGATGAGACCAGAAGTCACCTCAGGGCACATCTGGGAGATTCCATTATCCACGGATATCAGTATCCGCGAGGGCCTGGGAAAGATCCCCTGCGGACACTGAGGATGGACTGTACGCACTTATCTGTGAGTACGTCCCATTGATGACAGTGAGGCTCACTTTGAGTTATACATGCATAGAATTGTGCATACAAACTCGTTGGTGATTCTGCACAGTGCTTGAACATGCACAGATGAATGTCTTTTGCTCCCCTTGGGCTAGCACTGAACCTAGCCTTTAATAAAAATCTGGTTTGCTGCAGGTGCACAATGCACCGTGTAAGCGCCCCCCCCCCCCAGTTGCCTTCAGAGCCATTCCAGGCAACGGCAATGCACAGCTGCATGTTGCTGTCGCTGCCTGGAATGGCTCTGACAACACAGTGCATTGCAGCATTTGTAGTACTTAATACGCTTCCCGGTAGCTACACTACTGCCTGGTCTGCTGGCGATGCCGTATTTTGAGTTCCTGGCGGTCTAGATTTTCAGAATAGGCTGCTTAACAGGGTGCCCTTCCCTTTGCCGCCCAGCCTGAACCCTGTCTCTTTCCAGAGCTGAGGGACGGCCTCACGCGGATGAGCACGGACCTTAAGAACAACCTGCTGGGCTCCTTGCGGATAGCTTGGCAGTCGATCACCAGGACTTCGATACCAGCTGTGGAGGCTGGGAGCTCGGAGCATGACATGGAAGCAGAAGCCTCCTCAGAAAAAACGGGTAAGGAGGGAGATGGTTATTAAAAGCTTGCCAGTCGGAGAATGAGGCACATTTAGTTGCATAGCTGAGGGTGTGTGTGTCACATGACCCCATGAAGCACACTGTGGGAGGCAGTACCCTCATCGGGGTCCTGCCTCCCCCATGCTAGCATGTAATGCTACTGAAGCTATGCTCTGGGCACTTCTGGAGAGTGTTCTGAGGGGCTGGACAGGTCACGCATGCCCTCCATAGCACTCAGAATGCCTCCAGAAGACCAGAAATAGCCACTTCCTGTTTTCACAGGAAGTAGCTATTTTTGGCCTTCCAGAGGTGTTCTGCGGGCCGGGGACCTTCTCTCTCTGGAAGGGCGAAAATTGCTCCGGTCGTGTTTGGAGGGTTAAGAGGGGGTGGCTCTGGAAGGTGTACACACCTTCCAGCTACGCCACTGTACGCATCGGCAGAGCCTGGCCATGCTGCCAGCTGCAGGCACATGAAGATGCAAGCGTCTTGTGTCTCCTGCCTCCCTGGGGCACCTGGTGGGCTGCTGTGAGATACAGGAAGCTGGCCTAGATGGGCCTTTGGCCTGATCCAGCAGGGCTCTTCTTACGTTTTTATGAAGAAAAAACTAGCTGTCACTCTGCGCTGCCTTGCCCAAAATTCTAGTCCTGTAGAAACACCAATATTTGGCTTCTGCAGAATGCAAATTATTCATTTCCTTCATGCAAAGGAACTGCATTATTTTGGGGAGCTTGCACGAGGTGAGTTGAGAACTGCTCCCTCTTTATTAACATTTCGGCGGGGGCTGAAGACCTTTTTATTTCAAAAAGCTTTTAACTGTTGACAGGCTGGCCGGCTGGCTGGTTATACTTTTATATTTTATACTTTATGATCCACAGGGCTTGTTGTTTTTAAATTCTATTGTTGTTTTAATTTTGTTTTGTTGTATTTTTTTATATTGTTTTTAAATTGTTTTTAATGTTAAATTTTATACTTTTTGTATTGTTGTAATGCCGCCTTGAGTGCCTTTGGGCAAAAAGGCGGGATACAAATTCAATTAATAATAATAATAATAATAATAATAATAATAATAATAATTATTATTATTATTATTATTATTATTATTATTATTATTATTATTTGGCTTCCTGGGAGCCAAATACGGACTCCTTGCACTGATCTGGGTCCTGGGTGGCATTGATGGTATTGGGCAACTCCTGGCTCCCCAAAATGGCAGCAAAGAAGACGCGGTGTGGGAGGGGACATGACGACACAGATGTGCTCTCCGGAGTCCTCTCTCCAGTCTTGCAGATATTTCTGTCGCCACGGCTAAGTCCGTTGCTGCCGCATTTGGCTCCCAAATGTTGGGACTCTCCGAGCAGTGGCTGCTATGGGAGAAGAGTTGGTCAGACCATGGTGCATGCAATCCTCTTGCTGCTCCTGCCAAAGAGAGGTCTTAAGGAGCAGATGCACTTTCAACCATCGCAAGTCCATTGGTTCTCAACCCCTAGAACTGGGAGGCCCAAATAGAACCTAGACCAAAATAGTCATGCGTGGCTGTCTTCCTTTTAAAGCCGATGGGAAAGGCGAGGAGTCGTCAGCCTCTCCCTCAAAAGAAGACGTCACTCCGATTAACGTGGGCATGCTGAACGGGGGCCACCGCATCGACTACGTGCTCCAGGAAAAGCCCATTGAAAGCTTTAACGAATACCTCTTTGCACTGCAGGGCCACCTCTGCTACTGGTAAGTTGGATTGCTCCGCTGTTTTGAGGGATGCTCTGCATGATCTCTCGAGCGTTCAGTCCTCTCTTGCTATTTTTTTTAAAAGTGTACGTTGCAAAAAGCAGGTGTAAGAAAAGAAACAGAGCAAAACGACGTGCAATATGATTCGGTTCCTAATGTTTTTGTGCCCACTGATCCCCTCCAGGGAATCCGAGGACACGGTGCTGTTGCTGCTGAAGGAGATCTACCAAACGAAAGGGATCAGCATGGATCAGCCTCTCTTATAAAGCTCGGCTGGCCCTGATGCACTGGTCTGGTTACCCAAGTGTAAGTGACCTTGGCTCCCAAGACAGTCCCGTCACCCTTTGGAACCTGCAGAGACATGAGCTTGACCAAGGGTGGTGGTGGGGAAGGTGGATTTGAGAACCACAGATAAGTGAAACTGCGGATATGGGACCTGCGGATTTGGGATGAGGGTGGGGAGCTTGTGTTAAGTTTTCCAGCTCAGGCAGCAGAGCCAAATGGCCCTCATGGAGGAATGGCTGTGAGACCCCAATCCTGTATCTAGTATGGCGCTGAGTTTCCCAAGGTGTGGGTCGGGGCCTGATGTCAGATGGGTTGCAGAAAGCTGAGAGCAGCCATCTTGGAAGCTGCAGACCTAATACTGGATATATTATTTATGTATTTATTTATTTAATTTATACCCCGCCTTTCTGCCCATAGGCACCCAAGGCGGCTTATAACAAAAAACAGTAGAATACAACAAAATTCACAATTTGACATTAAAAAGCAGTAATTTAAAAACAATATTAAAACAATTAAAATTTAAAACAGCAGCAAGCCCCGTGGATCATAAAATATAAGCAAGAGTACAAAAGCCAGCCAGCCAGCCTGTCAACAATTAAAAGCTTTTCGAAATAAAAAGGTCTTCAGCCCCCGCCGAAATATTACCAAAGAGGGAGCAGTTCTCAATTCTAAGGGGAGGGAATTCCAAAGTCGGGGGGCCACCACCGAGAAGGCCCTATTCCTGACCGCCGTCCCCCTCACTTCTCCTGGTGGCTGCACAGTCAAAAGCCCCCCCCCCCCCCGGTTCAGGGGGGGCGGGCAGGATTATATGGGAGTGTTAACATATAATCATATATTCCTTTTGTGAGTGTTAACAAATTTTCTCAAGTGGCATTTTTTAAAAAAAACAAAAAATGTTTTTAGATCAGTGCTTTTACGTAATATTTTTTCCTAATCTTGCTTTCTGTCAGGGATGTTTCATGGTCGGGCAATTGCTGCAGTCCAAGAATGCCAATTTTCATTCCAGGCTTGTCACTTTAATATGTCACAGTGACGGCACTTCCTGCTTGATGATGTCACTTCCTGCTGTGATATCACTGCCGGTGGATCCTGACATGAGTGCCATTCTAAAAGGTTTGAGAGCCACGGGGGTAATGCATTCCTTTCCATTGATTCCAGCAAATGTTCTTCGGCAGATATACTGCGTTTGCTTACTTCCACATAAGTAGAACCGTAGACCTCCACAGTACAATTTCTTGGTAGTCGAGGGCACTGGTTCTCAAACCTTTTAGCACCAGGACCCACTTTTTAGAATGACTATCTGTCCAGGACCCACCAGAAGTGATGTCATGGCCGGAAGTACTGTCATTGTGATGCCGGAGCCTGCTGAGAATGGAGCAAAAAGTTGGGTTATTTCTCAGCCGTTTTCCAACAGGAAAGTGAATCAGAAAGCGAAAAGAAAGCCTATTTACAGCCCTGACACAATCAAAACAACCACACAGCCCTCCCCCTTTCCAGCGTCCCAGCTTCCCATATTTTCAATATGGCTGCTCCAGGTGCTTCACGGCCCACCTGAAATTGGCTTGCGACCCACTGGTGGGTCCCAACCTGCAGTGGTCTAGGGCATGTCCCCGTAGTGCCCAATTTAGCATCTGCGTGCTCTGAATGCATCCCGGACCGCTAGGGCTAGTCTACTGCTTTTCGTAGCATTTCCCTTCATTGCTGCCCTGACTTTTCTTTTTGCTTCCTTAGGGTTTTTCTCTACATGGAAGCTTAACCAGGATTTCCTGCCCACCTTTATCTGTTGCTGATGTGCCCGGCGTGTTTCGTTCTCCACCGCCTGGCGCGCCGGAGGATTCCCCTTGCCGTGGTCCCGTTCAAAGGACCGCGCGGCAAGCTCTCTGGACTCGCTTCCCTGACTCCCAGTTGCACTCTGTGCTCCCTGATTGTTTGGCCTGTATCCTGTTGACTGGAGGCTGGGGCTCCTGTGCGTGCGATGTTGCAATACCAGCTGTGTCGAGTCTAGGTCTGCACTAGGTGTGGCTTCCAGTTGGTGCTAGAACTTCACGCAGTTGGCAACCCCGAGTATGAATGAGATTATGGAGTAAGGGTAATGTCGCACTGGGTAAGCTCTTGAGGGGGGTCTGAGTTATAACAGGATCCCCTGTTGTCTGGCTGCACCGGACATCCAAAGCATCTTTGGTTTGTTTCCTGTAGTGGATTTTTTTTGTTCTGAGGCCTCAGTAGCTGCTGCTGCTATTTTGCCCAAAAAGGGGAGCTGTTGCCTAAACCCAAAGATGGCCCAGACCCATTCCTGTCCTCCTATAGCAGAGGGATGGTGCTGTGTGCCCCATAGCACCCAGATGCTCACTTTGGGAGGAAAAAAAAATGACAAGTCGCTTGAAAAGCTGCACATTTGCGTCTGTTGACACTTTGGGGCAGGGGCCCTTTCTGTTAAGGCCCTGTTTATCTGATGCCAAGTTTTGTTTTCCAGGTTAGCCTCTGCATACAAGATGAACTTGAGTTTGGGGCGTGTGTGGGTGGCTGCCCTTGCTGTGCCTCAGTGTATGGGGTAGATCGGGTTGGGCGATAAGTAGGGGGACAGTCGGGGAAGGATTATTAAGTTGTCGGAAAGATCCTGGCTTTGTTAGCTCTGTCTTCCAGCCATACTTTTTTCGCCCCCCCTACGGAGCAGTAAGGATAAGGCTTATTTATTTATTTATTTTCTGCAAGACATAGGATCTTCCTTCCTGTTCCGTCGGAGAGCCCTTGTACTTATTGCAATACGTGTTGCCAGGGGCTCAAGTACCTGACCGAACATCCACTCCTGTGTGGCTGATTCTGATCTCTTTGAGAGATGTTTTTTCAAAAAACCTGTAGCAAGAGTCGGGGTGGGGTGAATTGAACCAGTCCAGCATATAAGGAACCATCTTGTTGTAACACATGGGCATGTTGCGATCCTCTTGTGCAAGTAGACACGGTGGGCCCCCCACCCTGTAAACTTGTGCCTCCTTAGCCAAAATCCCACTGGTGAAGTCAGCTTTGGTTTTTGCGCATGTTTTACCACCTCCACTATGGGTTGCGTTGCGGTCGTTTTCCACCTAAGCGTCTTCCTCCTCCCGGCGATCCTCCCCAAGGGGGCGCGGGAGCAAGGGGGGCCCAGCTGATCTTTTGGGGTGCCTGTTCAGGGTGTCTGTTCACACAACCACATGGACGCTGCAGGTTTTGAGTGGGTCTGCCTCACGGCCGGGGGATGCGTGGTCAAGCAGCCTCACACCTGGGGTTTCTATTCCACATGTAGGACATGATGCTGTACCAAACCCCGACAGGTCTGGGATTTCACGGTGGGACACTGGATCAGGCCTGAAAACGGGATGCACAGCCATGTGCCTGTAGGATTATGATTCTGCCATTGTGGGTACATCCACTGCACTTTGCCTGGATCTGGGCATGGAACCAGCTCACGATCTCCATGGGTTTGCACAGGTTTTGGAGACACTCCTGCAAAAGCAGCAGCCAGCACCGTGTCCCTGTTTAGGATGTCACCATGCTAGGTCTTTTCTGCACTGTGTATCCAAATTCTCCACCACTATTCCTCTTAGTTCTTCCCTCCTCCCCCAAAATGACTGCAGTACTCTTCTGGTTGTTGTTGTCTATCATTCACCACCTCATCCCCTAGCTCTGTAGCTGAGCAGCCCTTATACAGCACAGCCAAGTTCCGGTTTACAACCTTTGTTGCGGGGTGGGCACAGGAAAGCCGCCGGCCCACTTGCAAACTATTGTTTTGAAACGTATGCACTTTGTAAAATACGTCTTATTTAAAGAAGTTATTGAACTTTTTTTCCAGTAAACATTTGACTATGGTGCATTTTTTTTTCGTGGGGTCCTGGGCTAGGAGAACCTTGAGATTCGCTCATAAGTCAAAGGCTCCCTCTGCCGGTTGAGAGAAACCTTGAGATT
Organism: Lerista edwardsae; assembly: GCA_029204185.1. NCBI lineage: Eukaryota > Metazoa > Chordata > Lepidosauria > Squamata > Scincidae > Lerista > Lerista edwardsae. The sequence goes on along the minus strand of JAJKFI010000062.1, from coordinate 3,228,167 downwards.
CGCTCATAAGTCAAAGGCTCCCTCGGCCGGTTGAGAGAAACAGGGATGGCGTCTTTCTGATGATGTTTGACAGTGGCTTTGGGGCGCGTATGTGCGTATGTATGTATCGTAGTGCTACAGAGCTGAGTTATGCGCAGTTGCTTGTACATCTTGGCCGAAATCAGGAACATAAATCAGGATCTCAACTTGCATGGGAGTGCAATCCTGGAGTCTCACAGTCTGGGAAACATTGCACTAGTAAGTATTGAAGTATTTCCTTTTTTTTTTTTCTTTTTACTCTGTGCTGCTTGCTTTCAAAGAAACCAAATATCCAGCTGTTAGCCTTAAAGGAATTTTCCACATTTACTTGCAATCTAGTTGTGTTTTCTGAATGGTAGAAGCAGCCTATAACCATGCTTGCAGTAACAGCAAGCTCTTCCTTGTCCCAAATACATTAGGCAAAATTAGGAACATCTCATGATCCATGTGCTGCTTTGCACCATATGTTGCTATTCTACCCTATACACAGAATTTCCATATAACGTGTGGATTTCCAGTGCACTTGCATTCATAGACTTGCAAACTTGCAATTGATACTTTTGCAATTCTGTTAAAATTTTAATAGGCTCTTTTTTTTTTTAGCCTAAAGGAATTTGAAACCCTGCCCCAAACTTTCAAACCCAAGCGAGGCTACCCAGATTCTTGTGCAAGGATCAAAAGCACAACTCAGCTCTTATTTTTTCAAAGTGTTGCCGTTTTATTGGACACACTGAAAACCCCACAACAGTAAAACGAAGACGCTTGCCATTTTGCCTCCACCACTGTACAAAATATTAAAAACACACCCCCAGCCTTGTCATCCTGATCGCTGTTCTAATCTGTCTGGCTGCCGGGGCTCAGGCAAGCACAGTCTGAATAGCCGGCGTAGAATGAGCTGGTTGCAAGCACTATACAGGTGGAGCCTTCCCATGCGTGCTTTTTCCATCCGCTGATTTGATCTGCAGCCAATCTCATTAGCTCTGAGATAAGACCTCCTCCCTCATCCTGGGAAGTGTGCAAATGATGGAGACAAAGTATGCACACCTTGATCATATTCTTAAGATATGGGAGAGACCAACTATCATGCAAGCTGGATAAAGAGATTTTATCATGCAGGCTGGATTAAAGAGATTTTATCCAGGCTGCTTTATCCAGTCTACTTTTTTTAGTAGACTAACAGCGTTTCTGCCTGTTTTCCTGGGGTGTGAGCCACTCCTCACCCTGCCCTGAGGATGAGGAAGAGACAAATACTGACCACCACCCCCAAGTGCATCACCAGCATTTTCAACCATGGCACAGCAAACTTGGGTTTGATTATATGGTTGTGTCCATAAGAACAAGATCTATGCGCCAAAGAGGTGCAATATCAACGTTTAAAAAATAAATTATCCCTATTTGTACTGATGTATATGTACACATGTCTGTATGGTTATAACGTTAAGACTCTGAGGGTGGCAGAGTCTGGAATTGTTCAGAGGGATAGAGGAGGATGCAGACCATTAAGGATAAGGATGAGCCTTGGCTTGATGTTAGGAGCACATCTAAGCCATCTCCGACTGCTGAAAAGCCCTGTGTGAGCATCACAGGCTCATTCAGAACCTGTGGATGCTGCCCAATCTTGTCTTCACATCTCCATAGTCAAGGTGGCCTGACTCAGTTGGACCCACCAGTGGGTCACGGAGCACCTTCAGTGGCCATATCGAAAAGATGGGATGCTGGAAAGGGGAAGGGCTGTGTAGTTATTTTGCTTGTGTCAAGGTTGTAAATTGGCTTTTTTTCTTTCTGATTCACTTTGCTGCTGGAAAATGGCTGAAAAATCACCCAACTGATTGCTGCATTCTCTGGAAAGCAGCAGGCTCTGGCATCACAATGGCGGCATTCCAGCCATGACATCACTTCTGGTGGGTCCCACACAGATTCTTGTTCTAAAAAGGGGTCTGGGTGCTAAAAGGTTTGAGAACCACTGCTATACATTATGTAGGGCCGTGATTTTTTTTCCCCCCCCATGAGGATTCCATAGCTCGCCAGGGAGTTTCCATAGCTCACAGTTTGGGCACCTTTGGGCAAAGGCCACGCTGGGCTGAAGTTGGCACAATGCACAGCGACCTCTACACAGTTAGTGCGACTTTTTTGCTGTTTCGGCCACTGGGCCCTGGAGTGTATTTTTTTTTGGGGGGGGGGGGGGGGGGGGGGGGGCCGGGCCCCCACCTTGCAGCAAGGCTCTATGCTCAATGGCCTTTTTGGTCCATCACAGTGGCAGCGTTTCAAACCAAACACTGATGTTGGCAATGATGCAGACTGAAGACAGGACATGGGCCACTCCTTTGTAGGCAAGCAAGACTGGGCTGCAGGGGACAAGAGGAGCAACAAACCTCCAGCGCTGGATCAGAAGCAAACGGCCTTATTTCCTTCCCTGGCCGGAGGCTCCTGAGCGGCAAAAATGTATGTCCACAGTCCTGACAAGGGAGCAGGGACGAACGGAGGCCTGAGCGCGCCCATGGCAGGGGATGAAACCGTGCCCCCAGGACGTCGCCCCGCCCTGTGCGTTGTCCAGGCACGCCTCTCTGCGCCCAGAATAGCTCCATTTTTTAGCATAATGGAGGCGAGGGATGGCAGGCGGGCCGAACAGCACGTGGTTTCCTCCGCGGACTCCACACAATGGCGCCCCACCGCTGCCTGGCGCCCATGGCTCGTGCCACCCCGGGCTACAGGGTGAATACGCCTCTGCAAGGGAGCGAGCACATTGAATAAGGGGGACGGATAGGATGAATACTGTCATTCTGCTCCAGGCAGGAAGCAAGACGGAAAGGCTGTGCTCCCTCTGTTTCCATTCAGAGTCCACGGCGTGCAGAAGGTTCCTGGTAGGCCTTTAAACATCCAGGCTGAAGCCCGAGAGGGTCAGCTTTTGCCTCTCCGTGGCCGAGAGTCGGGACTTCCGCTGGTGCGGCCGGTGGCACTCGGGGTCCGTCAAAGGAGGGTAATGTTGTCTGTAGCACAGGTAAGCCAGGGCCAAACCCAGAGCTGAGCCAACCAGAACATCTGGCAGGGAAAGAGAAGGGAGCACCAAAGTTTATTTCGGCCATAGGGAATGAGGAATAGTGGCTAAGAGCGCAATCGGAACCTGGAGTTTGGCTGGCACACGTAGGCCAGCAAAGTTTGGCCAGCACAAGGGCTACAATAAAGCATGTTTGGACCACTCTTGGAGTCGGGGAATGGTGCACGTCTGTGTGCTTGTCTCTTTGAGGCCGACAATGGTCCAAACATACTGTACGGTGTCCCTTGTGCTAGCTTAACTTTGCCGGCCTAACTCCAGTTTAGGATTGCACTCTCAGTGATGAGTCTGATACTCTCTTGGAGTGCACAGAAGAGTTTGCTGTCACCAAATAACAGTGTAATTTGAACACCATGTACAGAAGAGGTTTGTTTTTGACTTGACTTGAGCACACTTCTTGGGTTTGCTTTTGAGGCTTCTTGAGTCAAAAAGATTCAAGCATGGCTTGAGACAACCCTACCATTTGATCTGCAGAATAAAGTGCTAATAAAGTGAGTTAGGCCCGCATATATGAAAGCCTTGAGTTAGGCCAGCACAAGGGCCACCGTAAAGCACATTTGGACCACTCTCTGAGTCAGGGAGGATGGCGCACGTCTGTGTGCTGGCCTCTCAGACTCCAAGAGTGGTCCAAATGTAATTTATGGTGTACGGCAACAGTACTGAGCTTGATGCACCAAATGATCTGATTCGATAGGTGAGAGGGCTAGATTTATGCAGAAGCTGCATAGGGACAGCACAGGGGCTTCACATTATGAGAGCCCTCAGCTGCAGGCTCCCAGCCTGTCCACCTGCCAATTAAGACCGCCCTTCCCAAGGGATGTGGTGGCGCAGCGGGTTAAACCGCTGCTGGGCTTTCCGACTGGCAGGTTGGGAGTTCAAGACTGCGTGACGGAGTGAGCTCCTGTTGCTTGTCCCAGCTCCTACCAACCTAGCAGTTCAAAAGCATCTAAATGCCAGGAGATCAGTAGAGATCACCTCGGTGGGAAGGCAACAGCGTTCTGTGAGCTCTGGCGTAAAGTCACGCCGGCCACATGACCACGGAAGCTTGGCCTTGGACAAACTCTGGCTCTACAGGCTTAGAAACGGAGATGAGCACCGCCCCCTACAGTCGGTCACAACTAGACCATTCTGTCATGGGGAAACCTTTACCTTTTTTTTACCCCTTCCCACCTGCACTCACCTTGCCAGTGATGCTTGTAGTCACAGGTACGGGACAGAGCAATGAGCATCGCAACAAAGAGAGGCGCTAAAAAAGCACACAGGCGCCAGGACTGCCCCCGGCCCCCCGGCGCAAAGCAGTGAAGCTTCCCCGCAATGTAGAAGGAGCCAAAAGCAAGGCCGGCAAAGGCAACTGCAAGACAAAGGAGAGGCAACAATGCAAACCAGGACTGCTCATTAAAAAGAATAGTCATATATGAAAGCCACACATCTATGCTGAAAAAGTACAGGATTTAAAAATGTTTTACACCGTTTACATGTTGATAGTTCTAAAAATGGAACAAAATACAGATGATGTTCACAAAGAACAAAGCTGCTGGAGACAGTACACAATCTTTGGTATTGCTATAGCGGTTATTTTACATAGGTGAATGTTTGAAGCTGCCCAACTAAGTGGACACTCAGACCACTTAGAGTGCAATCCTAACCTGGAGTTAGACCAGCAAAGTTTGGCCAGCACAAGGGACACCATAAAGTACATTTAGACCACTCTCAGAGTCAGAGAGGCCAGCACACAGACGTGCGCCATCCTCCCTGACTCTTGAGAGTAGTCCAAATGCCACTCCCTTGTATCTGGCATTCTGAGGTAAATTTCTGAGGTAAATATGAGGTAAATAAAGCAAAGTCCGGCCAGCACAAGGGACACCATAAAGCATGTTTGGACCACTCTCGAAGTCAGAGAGGCCAGCACAC
>JAJKFI010000062.1:3198917-3223176 GCA_029204185.1 Lerista edwardsae | reverse complement strand
CATAAAGCATGTTTGGACCACTCTCGAAGTCAGAGAGGCCAGCACACAGACGTGCACCATCCTCCCTGACTCCGAGAGTGGTCCAAACGTGCTGCACGGTGGCCCTTGTGCCAGCCTAACTCCAGGTTATGATTGTGCCCTCAGTTAGTGTTTCCCAACCCAGCATGTGACTTATCATCCAAGCAACTTGTGCACTCACAAGAGGAATGTCCACTGGGAAAGCTCTTGCGTCCTTCGGTCACTATTTGAGCATCCCCCGTGCACAGTAGCTGAAGGGTCGCTTGTCCGTCCGGAAAGCAGCGGTAGAAGAAATCAGGCCGAGGTCTAGGGAGAGGAAATTTGTTTAATCAATGATTTCAGTTCCTACATTATTAGGTTATTAGGCCAACTTCCTACCAATTTATGCAGCAGAAAAAAAAAGCCATGGGACACATCTTTAAAAAAACAAAGCAAACCATCCAAGTCAAATAAAAACGCCAACTCTATAGAGGGCATTAATTTTTCTGATTAATAATTTTCTGGCAACCCACATCGCTGGTTCCCAGATGCATGGATCAAGTCCCAAGTGCAGTGAAGAATCTTCCTGCTGTTTCCACAAACCTCTCACTCTCCCAATCTATTTGTGTGCGTAGTGAACAGGACTAAAAGGGCAGAATCGGAATCAGACTGCAGTCCTCGACACACTTTCCCGAGAGTAAGCTCCAGTGCACACAATGGAACTTGCTGCAGAGTAGACATGCACAAGCTTGCACTGTTAAGTTCTCACCTGCCCACCGCCAGTTTCACAACATTGGTGAAGACGCCGTTCAGGGCAAGAGCCAGGCTGGCAGCTAAGGAGAAAAGAGCACAGAGCCGGTCAAGCAATGATGTTCACTGATCAACTGTGATCAGACCCATACCCAGAAGGTTGGAGCTGGGGGGGGGGCATAGAGAAGTGGAGAATTGATACACAGCAGCCAGAACCTTAATACAGGTAGCCTGATGCGTTCAAAGTTATTTGTCACCTTTGCTAACTAATGATCCTCATCAATTGATCAATGATCATTAATGATCCTCAGCCACCTTGGGCATTTGCTTTGGCATGGGAAAGGCAGGGTATAAATTCTTCAAATAAATAAATAAATTTAGAGGGTATAAGCGACTGTTCCTTTTCACCCCAACATAGTATCTTTTCTAGTGTTTGTTTGCTGGTGTTTATTTTGGGGTGGGGTGGGGAGACTCTTTTGGAAAAAAGAACCATACAGGAAGCTGGACTAGAGGGGCCTTTGGCCTGATCCAGCGGGGCTCTTCTTACGTTCAGTAGCCCAGTGCCTTGCTCTCACCAGCCAAGGCACATAAGAACATAAGAAGAGCCCCGCTGGATCAGGCCAAAGGCCCATCTAGTCCAGCTTCCTGTATCTCACAGCGGCCCACCAGGTGCCCCAGAGAGGCACGAGACAACAAGATGCTTGCATCCTGTTGCCACTCCCTTGCACCCGGTACTCTGAAGTAGCCCACCACCAATGCAAGGAGGTTGTACAATCCATCACTGCCTATAGCCCACGATGGACTTTTCCTCCAGAAATCCGTCCAATCCCCTCTTAAAGGCATCTAGACCAGATGCCATCACCACCTCCTGTGGCAAGGAGTTCCACAGATCAACTACCCGCTGGGTAAAAAAGTACTTCCTTTTATCTGTTTTAACTCTCCCAACCCTCAGTTTTAGCGGATGCCCCCTGGTTCTGGTGTTTTGAGAGAGGGAAAAGAACATCCCTTTATCGACTCTGTCCCTTCCGCTAAAGGGACGATATCCCACACTGAAGATGGAAGCAAATTTAGTAGAAGGCCGCTACGGGGTGGGGGGAGATGAATGTCAATTTTTTTTTTTACATAGTCCAATTTAATCTTTATGCCGAAGGCTTAGAGCTGTCCTAGTCCACAAGGACAAGATGATGATGGAAGTGGTTGCCTCAAGAGAGATCTTGGGGTGCTGGTGGACAATTCAATGAAGGTATCGACCCAGTGTGCGTCAGCAATTAAGAAGGCCAATTCCATGCTTGGGGTCATTAAAAAAGGGGTTGAGAATAAAACAGCCAATATTATCATGCTATTGTACAAATCAATGGTAAGGCCGCACCTGGAATATTGTGTCCAGTTCTGGTCGTCGAACCTCAAAAAGGACATAGTGGAGTTGGAAAAGGTGCAGAAGAGAGCGACAAAAATGATTACGGGGCTGGGGCACCTCCCTTATGAAGAAAGACTGCAGCATTTGGGGCTCTTCAGTCTAGAAAAAAGGCGCCTGAGGGGGGACATGATTGAGACATACAAAATTATGCATGGAAGGGATAAAGTCGATAGAGGGATGTTCTTTTCCCTCTCTCAAAACACCAGAACCAGGGGGCATCCGCTAAAACTGAGGGTTGGGAGAGTTAAAACAGATAAAAGGAAGTACTTTTTTACCCAGCGGGTAGTTAATCTGTGGAACTCCTTGCCACAGGAGGTGGTGATGGCATCTGGTCTTGATGCCTTTAAGAAGGGATTGGACAGATTTCTGGAGGAAAGGTCCATCATGGGCTATAGGCAATGATGGATTGTGCAACCTCCTTACAAAGGTGGTGGGCTACTGGTACCGGGTGCAAGGGAGTGGCAACAGGATGTAAGCATCTTGTTGTTACATGCCTCCCTGGGGCACCTGGTGGGCCGCTGTGAGATACAGGAAGCTGGACTAGATGGGCCTTTGGCCTGATCCAGCAGGGCTCTTCTTATGTTCTTATGTAGAGGCCACCCAGCTCCACCACCACCACCCGTCAATCTCCAACACTCCTCCTTGAGCTCACCAAGGCAGGCTTCCCGTGTGTCTTCCTGGTCGGCGTTCATGAAAAATTTGGCCAGGAGAATCAGGATCAGGGGAGACAGGAAGGCAATGAACTAGAACGAGTGAACAGAGTTGAATCAGCCGTATTGCAAACATAGAAACAACCCAACATCACCCCAGCTGTACAGGAAAAGGTCTCATTCTTCCTTTCTTAAGCATCGATCCGTTTAAAAGAAATGCAATGTACATAGCAGGCACGGGCTGTTGTGAAACGGTGTGAGCCACGGGATGTTCTTGGGTCAGAGCCTTAGGACCACACATCACCCCAGCCATTAAAAAGATGTGCAAAACACTGGTGTACTTACAAACATGGGCTTGGCAGGAACGTGGTCCGACTCCACATATGGGTTTTTATACAGCCACATCTCTTCGGGCTGTATCACTCGCTGGAATGGAGGCAGAAGTTCGGTGATCCTAGAGAAAGCACAAGCCAGCGTTAACAAGGACCGACCAGTCAGGGGGGACGAGAGGTCTCAGGAATGCAGAAAGTGACATAGGAAGCGGTTGTGCTGAATCAGAACATGGCTCCAACTAGCTCAGTGCGGTCTGCCCAGACCAGCAGTGGTGATTCAGACAGTTCTATTGGGAGATGCCAGGGTTCTGAGCCTGTGATGCAAGGCAGGTGATCTAGTACTCAACTACGGCCCTTCCCCAGATAGCAGATCCAGAGGAGAGCTACCATAGGTTAGAATAGTGGTTCTCAAACTTTTTAGACCCGGACCCACTTTTTAGAATGGCACTCATGTGGGGATGCACCAGAAGTGATGTCATTAACCCTGGGAGTAATGTCCTAGCAGGAAGTGACATCATCTAGCAGGAAGCGCTGTCGGCGTGATGTAATCAAATGTCTCTTTTGCCATACAAACTGGCAGACCTGGACTACAGCAATTGCACAAGCATGAAACATTCCTTACAGAAAGCAAGATGAGGACAAAAGATTGTGTAAAAGCACTGAACTAAAAACAACAACAAAAAACACCTCACTTGAAAATGCAAACTGTTAAAATAAAAGGAATATAGCAAGGGTAAAGTCTATAGTTTCCAAGATGGCTACTCCCAGCTTTCCGCAACCCACCTGACATCATGTCACGACCCACCAAGTGGGTCCCGACCCACAGTTTGAATAACACTGGGCTAGAAAACAGAAGCTCCAATCTCTAGCCATGCATGCACTTGGACAATCTGTCTTGGACAAAGAGGCAAGACAAGAGGCTTGTCTGTACAAACAGAATGCAGAAGAACATGAGAAGAGCCCTACTGGATCAGGCCAAACGCCCATCTAGTCCAGTTTCCTGTATCTCACAGTGGCCCACCAGATGCCTCAGGGAGCACACAAGACAACAAGACGCCTGCATCTCATTGCCACTCCCTTGCACCTGGCATTCCAATATTGCCTACTTCAAGAACCAGGAGGTTGCCTTTACCCATCATGGCTCAAAACCTGTAATGGAATTTGCCTCCATTAAATTGCCCAATCCCCTTTTCAAGGCATCTAAGGCCAGGTGCCATCATCACATCTTGTGGTGGGGAGTTCCACTGATTTAATTACACACTGAGTAAAGAAATAGTTCCCTTGGTTGCAGACAGGCCATACGGGTTTCTCTGGAGAGGCCACACAACGTTGCCCTTCCTCTCCAAAAATCCATTGCATGGCATTTTCGAGGCAGCCAAGGAGGATGACATCACATCTGGGCAAAGGCGGCTTCCTTTATCCTTTGCTATTGCGTAGGTGCATAGGACACGGTTGGGCAAGCATCAGGAGCACTTCTGGGATGATTCACTGTGTCAAAACTAATGAGGAGTGACACAACTCCCCCCCCCCCAGCTATGGCTGGAGTATTCGGAAACTCTGCCTGCCTACCTACAAGCCTACTCAATCAATTATTTGGTGGCTCTGTGATCCATTGTACCTATCTATCTACTCGCATTTTTTACGTGCTTTCGAACTGCTAGGTTGGCAGGAGCTGGGACAAGCGACGGGAGCTCACTCCGTCACGTGGTCTCGAACTGCCAACCTTCCAGTCAGCAAGTTCAGCAACAGCAGTTTAACCCGCAGTGCCACCAGGTCCCTGTAGATAAGGTACCAAAAAAGAATGGACGCAGTGCCAATCAGAGTGGTCCTTTGCAATTTGGCTGCTGTTATTGCTGATGCATCCAATTGTGCAAAATAGCTGTTACATCATGTTGATATTGTCCCCAGTGAGGTGATTACTATAGGTGTCAAACACCTCGACATGTTTCATCCAGATTCGAAGAAGCTATATGCACAGATTGCAATATTTGCTCATTTTTGCCTGTTCTTTATCTCAGGGTGCAATCCTAAACTGAGTTAGGCCAGCATAAGCTAAGTCAGCAAAGTTTGGCCAGCACAAGGGCCACCGTGAAGTACGTTTGGACCACTCTCCGAGTCAGAGAGGCCAGCACACAGACATGCACCACCACCACACTGACTCCAAGAGTGGCCCGAACACGTTTTATGGTGACTGTTGTGCTGGCCAAACTTTGCTGGCTTAGTTTATGCCGGCCTAACTCCAGGTTAGGATTGCGTTCTAAGACTCGTGCGCTGCCAGAAACGGCAACATCAACAAGTAACACATGCTTGGCTTTGATGATAGTAAAATCCAGAGTATTGGCCTCCACACATCTATCCGTTTGTATTCAGAAGACCCACATGATTTTTACATAATAATAATTTAAAAATACAATTATTATTATTATTATTATTATTATTATTTCACTAAGTATATAAGTTTACCTTCTTAACCTTCAGTTTCATGTTAGTCTTTGACAAGCTATGCACTCCCTCCCCGCAACAGTCCCCCCCCCAAAAAAAAACCCTTGCATCTTTCCAGGTAGGGTTGGGGAAAATCCCTGCTTGAATCCCCGGAGAGTTGCTGCCAATCAGTGATGGAATCCTGATTAGCTAGACCAATGGCCTGACTCAGCATACGGAAGCTTCCTACATTCCTACTCATGTGCTGGGTTGCACAACCAGCCGGCCACAGTTGTCCTTTTGCAATAAGCCAACAGCAACTTGTTGGTTCTCCTTCTCCTCTGTCCCTGCAGATATGACTCCAAGCGACAGACAACTGTTTTATTTTTTTCACAGATTTAGGAAGGAGTTTTTTGCCCTCCCCCCCTTTTTTTTTTTACAAAAACGAGAAGTGCAGAAAGCAGTGTTAGAATAGTATTTCACAAGAACCTAAGCCCCACTGGATCAGGCCAAAGGCCCATCTAGTCCAGCTTCCTGCATCTCACAGCGGCCCACCAGAAGCCTCAGGAAGCACACAAGACAACAAGATGCCTGCATCTCATTGCCCAAGAATGTTAAATAACTGGATAGGCCATGATGTCACATTCTTGAAGCCGAGGACTTACTAAAATGGCTGACTCAGATCAGCACCGCAAAGGAGGAGGATTGCCGCCGGAGGGGCTCTCTCGCTTGCACGGCGCGCGTGTAAAAGTTAATTTCAACGTCTTTAAGCATGCCTGCGTGTTCTGCATACGGGTGTGCGAATCGCTGAACGAAAAATGGGACTTAATTTCCACGGAAAGATTCATGTATTCACATTACATCGGCTCAATAAAACGACCGGTAATATTTTCGAAATTCTGAACGTTAACAGACATTTTTTTAATGGGGCATGGCCGTTTTATTTCTGCTTGTGTAGATTTCAAAAAATAAGTCTGTCAAAACAGTGCAATCTGAGTTAAAATAGACAGCATTTCGTCCGGTATGTTCAGTAATATAATTACGCGGAATTAAACCTTGGAATTGCATATTAACTCATAATTAGGTTACCACTGATGTTTCTCCACGATCACACGTTGTTATTTTGGTAAGTTTTTACTTCAGGAGTAAACGATTCAGCCCTAAACATCACGCGAAAACCCATTGGAAATGCTTGGAATGAGCAATGTTTTGGACTTACTGTCATGGCCGCTAAGCCCGCCCACTGGAGTCAATTCGTTCCCATTCATTCTAAAGGGAGGGCCTGGCCCTGTCATTGCCACTCCCCTGCCTGGGCTCTGTGCTCCTCTTATTCAGGTCTGGTGTGCGACTAGTAGATACGATGGCGTGAATTAGCAAAATCCAGGCCTTAAGAACATAAGAAGAGCCCTGCTGGATCAGGCCAAAGGCCCATCTAGTCCAGCTTCCTATATCCCACAGTGGCCCACCAGATGCCTCAGGGAGCACACGAGACAACAAGATGCCTGCATCCTATGGCCACTCCACAGCACCTGGCATTCTGAAGCCGCCTACTACTAATATAAGGAGGTTGCATCACCCGTCATGACCTACGGATACTGGGACACCTATTAAAAAGATAGGGGTACATTGAACAAATCTATTTTTTTTTCATCTTGTTGCAGCAAAACCAATGATGTTCTCCTATCTTTAAAAAGGCATTCCCAGTATCCATGGTTTCAGGTATCCCCGGGAGGGTCCAGAATGGAACCCCAGAAAATACTGTTTTCTGCCTTTCAAATCATGAAATCTGCACAAAAATAGCACCATTTTCAAACACCGCTCCTTATACCTATTTGCATACTTAAAAGTGTCACCAATATGGACCGATCACGGAGTTTCACCAGGTGAGAAAAGATGGGGTGGGCTGTCTCTCCCCGCCCCGCCCCCCGCCACAAGGATGAGCAACTGAAGCACTCAAATCCAAGCCATGTCTACTCAGAAGTAAGCCTCACTGACTTGCAGCAAGGCCTGTTTCCTTCCTGCCAGGAAATGTGTATATCTTATGGGCAGCTGAACTTTTGCAAGCTCAACGGCACTCAGCTTCCGTTTGGAGCGGGCGCATACAACAGGACATGCCCCCCACCATGGACTCTGCCCCCAGGCTCTGAGGTTGGCATGTCTGGAGGGCATCATTCACTTGTGTTTCCAAACAATCAACACACACAGGAGAGTCTGTTCCCTTGGCACCACGTGGGAGTCGGAGGGAGCTGGTTGATCAGGTGTTTCCAGTAGGGCGAAGGTGCGAAAATGCCACATTACGGTCCTGCCACCTACACATCATTCTATGTGCTGTGCGCCCATTGAGGCCCACGCACCTGTGCACAGTGGCAGGAGGCCCACCTGTGCTGTTCTCACCGCCCTCCAAGACTAGGGTTGCCAGATCCAAACCGGGACAGAGTGCCTGTGCCTTTTAACCGTTGTCTAGAAGAATTTGGGCAGGTGCAGCATTTGAAGCCCTTCCATGAGGAGCTGCACCTGCCCAAAGTCCCTCCTCTAGACAGTGGGTAAAGGCAGAGGCGCTCTCTCCCAGTTTGGATCTGGCAACCCTACCCAAGACCATCTTATGCCCATTCGGGGAGGGGGAGGAAGACACACTGGAGAGAGCCTGCTGGGGCCTCACACCGCCCTGTCCTGCTGAAAACTGTCCATCCGGCCCACGCGCCGCGGAAAGCATCGCGCACGGCAATACCGCCTAATGGTCGGAGCCAGAAAGGCTCGACCCGGAGCAGCGTCAGTGTTGCTAGCCAGGTGGTCTTCTTCGGAGGAGAAATCAGCGCCTGTCCAGTTGGGGGGGGGGCAGAATCCTCCTAGATTCCCATCCCCGGAAAGACTCTTGCAAGCAGAGCCGGGCCAGATGAAGCGGGGTCAGGCAGCGGCGCGCCCCCCAACGTGGATCCGGAAGGACCTCGGACTTCCACGCAGCAGGAAGGAGCCGGGTGGTGACGTGCACGCCGGTAGCCAAGACCCCCCCCGCCCCCTTCGGCTCCATCGGATGCAGGGACAACAGCGCCGCGATCACCCCCCCTACCCCGCGCACGGTGGTACTCACAAGAAGAGCCCCAGCAGCAGCGCGCGCACGCCGACCTCCAGCGCCAGCGCGAGCCCCGCCCGCGGGACCCTCCGCATCCTGCGCCCCGCTCCTGCGCCCGCAGCCGCCGCACGCTGCGCTCTGGCCGCATCACGCTCCGCCCAGCGGCTCTCCAAATAGGGGGCGGGGCAAGGCAAGGGGCGGGGCTTTCCACCTCCACCAAAAAGAGGAAGAGCCGCGATGGCGAAATTGGCATCCTCGCCAATTCGAAGAGGGAGGAGTCCTGGTGGTCCAGCGGCAGCTTGGGGATGGAGAACAGCATCTCCCGGGAGCGGCTCCGGGGAAAGAGCCCTGCTTGAAACCCCAGAGGGGGGGGGGCAGTCAGGCAGGGAGAACGTCGGCATTGAAAGGAACCTTAGAGGTCATCTAGCCCTACCCCACCAGGGATATTGAGAATGGGAAGAAAAAATTAGAGCGCAATCCTAACCTGGAGTTAGGCCGGCACAGTTTTTTTTAAATGCAAAAACAAACAAACAAAAAGGATGCAAATGTGTTCTTCCTTGGTTCCCAATTTTTTTTTTAAAAAAAGCAGATATAACAGTAAAAAAAAATGAAAATAAAATTAAAAAAGATGTAACGACGGTCAAATATCTCAGATACATTAATCTGCATGTTTCATGTAGTTTTAAATGTTTTGTCCAAGAATGGGCTTCAGATAGTTTCAAAACATGTAGATTTGCAATTGGTGTCGGTAGGCCACTCATTCGTAGTCCGGTAGGCGCAAAAGTTCATCTAGCCATTGGACCAGTCTCAGACGTGCGCCATCCTCCCTGACTCCGAGAGTGGTCCAAACGCACTTTACGGTGGCCCTTGTGCCAGTCAAACTTTGCTGGCCTAACTCTGCCGGCCTAACTCCAGGCTAGGATTGCGACCTTAGTCTGGACAGCTCTAAAAAAGGATTGGACAAATTTGCGGAGAGCAAGTCCATCAGTGGATGCATGTCCTGATGCCTGTGTGCTGGTCTTAGGTTCAGAGGAAGGATGCATTTGAATACCAGCTGCAGGGGAGCATTGGCAGCTGGGAAATATCAAGTCTTGTTTTCCTGCTTGTGTCTTCCCAGAGGAGGAGGTGCGCTATGATGGACTAGAAGGACCTGGGGTCTGATTCAATACGGATTGTGTTTTTAAGACAAATTAAAACACAGAAGATGAAGATAAGAACATAAGAACATAAGAAGAGCCCTGCTGGATCAGGCCAAAGGCCCATCTAGTCCAGCTTCCTGTATCTCACAGCGGCCCACCAGGTGCCCCAGGGAGGCATGAGACAACAAGATGCTTGCATCCTGTTGCCACTCCCTTGCACCTGGTACCAGTAGCCCACCACTTTTGTAAGGAGGTTGCACAATCCATAATAGCCCACGATGGACCTTTCCTCCAGAAATCCATCCAATCCCCTCTTAAAGGCATCAAGACCAGATCCCATCACCACCTCCTATGGCAAAGAGTTCCACAGATTAACTACCCGCTGAGTAAAAAAAGTACTTTTATCTGTTTTAACTCTCCCAACCCTCAGTTTTAGCGGATGTCCCCTGGTTCTGGTGTTTTGAGAGAGGGAAAAGAACATCCCTTTATCGACTCTATCCCTTCCATGCATAATTTTGTATGTCTCAATCATATCCCCCCTCAGGCGCCTTTTTTCTAGACTGAAGAGCCCCAAACGCTGCAGTCTTTCTTCATAAGGGAGGTGCCCCAGCCCCGTAATCATTTTTGTCGCTCTCTTCTGCACCTTTTCCAGCTCCACTATGTCCTTTTTGAGATGCGGCGACCAGAACTGAACACAATATTCCAGGTGCGGCCTTACCATTGATTTGTACAATGGCATGATAATATTGGCTGTTTTATTCTCAACCCCTTTTTTAATGACCCCAAGCATGGAATTGGCCTTCTTAATTGCTGCCGCACACTGGGTCGACACCTTCATTGAATTGTCCACCAGCACCCCAAGATCTCTCTCCTGAGCTGTCACAGACAGCTCAGAACCCATCAGCTCCTCAAGGCCTTCTATATTCCAGAGCCGTTTTCCCTGTTTGAACAGAGCTCACAGTGCCCATCCCGATTTGTTATTTGCCACTTTTTTATATGTACTCAAAATTAATAGGAATTCAGGAAAACTTTCACGGTGGTTTTCTGGCAGCCCAAAACAGATGCTTCGGTTAATGAACCCTGAGCCTGCAGAACGAACGGAACTGATGTCTGCTTTGCCCTGTAAACAAAGCAATTACGGGAGCTAATGGAGTCTGTATCTGATTTGCACATTGAATGCTCCACGGCATCTGTGCAATGGTCTGGGAGGCTTTGCTTCCTGCCTGACCTCACCGTGTAGAGTCCTCAGATTGGATTATTGCAGTAATATCTTGAAATGCCACTTGCAGGTGGAACTCGATTGCCTTGTTTTGGAAGGAGCTGCCTTCTGTGTGGTCAGATCTTTGCCGACCTAAACTGGCAGTGGATCTAAGCTTCCATAGGCACCTGGTGGGCCACTGTGAGATACAGGAAGCTGGACTAGATGGGCCTTTGGACTGATCCAGGAGGGCTCTTCTTAGGTTCTTATGATCTCCAGAACATGGGACCTTCTGCATGTATAGCAGGGACTCTGTTGTTGAGCCACAGCCTATGATCATCCGATAGGCTCATTGTAAGTTTATCAGGGGGGAATAAAGTACTTTTTTCTTTGGGTACAAAGCCACAAAGGGGGAGGGGAGAGGCAAAACAGAGTGGGGGAAGGGTGGTGTTGGGTGGCGGTCCCTAATCAATCCGTAATCAGTATTTATATATCGCTTTTCAACACAAAGTTCACAATGCGATTTACAGGCAAATAGTAATAATAAAGTTAAGTGGCTCCCTGTCCCGAAAGGGCTCACAACCTAAAAACAAAAATGCAGAACACCACCAGCAACAGCCACTAGAAAAGACTCTGCGCAGGGGTGAAGAGGGACAGTTACTGTCCCCCTGCTAAATCTAAGAGGAACACTTATTTATTTATTTATTTATTTATTTATTTATTTATTTATTTAATGTATATCCTGCCTTTCTGCCCAATGGGCACCCAAGGTGGCTTACAACGTAAAATACAATAAAATTACAGTGTATAACAATAAAAGACAATAATCTACCCCTTCCACTCCCTAGATTTGAAAAGAAAGAATGGGACAGGGTGGAAGAAGATTTGTGAAGGAGTAGCCCAGTGTTTCTCAAACTGTGGGTCAGGACTCACTTGGTGGGTCGTGACCTGATGTCAGGTGGGTGGAAGATGCAGGCCTGATTCTTGCTATATTCCTTTTGGGGGTGTTAACAGTTTGAATTTTCAAGTGAGGGTTTTTTAAAAAAAAATGTTTTAGTTCAATGCTTTTACACATTTTGTCCTCATCTTGCTTTTTGTCAGGGATCTTTCCTGGTTATGCAAGTCCAAGGATGCCAGTTTGCATTCCAGGAGTGTCATCTGATTATATCACAATGACATCACTTCCTGCTTGATGATGTCACTTCTGGCTATGGCCACACTTCCAGATTCATGATATCTGTTCCAGTGGGTCCCGACATAAGTGCCATTCTAAGGCAATCCTATCCACACTTACCTGGGAGTAAGCCCTATTGACTATAATGGGACCTACTTCTGAGTAGACATGCATGGGATTGGGCATTGCAAGGCATTGCACAGCCAAAAAAAGTAGGAATCATCCTGCATAACAGACACTGGGGTTCCTGATGCGCCAGTGGTATGATTTGACCACCAGAGGGAGCTGTTTGTTCAGTTCCTAATTTGTGCAGGTCCTTCGGGCTCAGTTGAATGCCACAAGCCCCCAATAGGGGGTTCCAAAAATGCTTCTGTGCCCTGCAGCAATATCTGATATCATGAAACATGCTCAAGTACGCTCAAAAGAGCATGCACCATTGCAGCAATTGAAGTCTTTGTTTGCCCACTTCTGGAATCAGATTCCACTGTGCAATGTAAAATATGTACAAGCTGTTTAAACTGTCTGTTGAGATGAGCTCTCAATGCGAGAAGACATTTTTGCAATGTATCTGCATCAACAGACTCCTGAAGATGCGAGCAATGTCATGCGATCCAGCTTAGAATTGCGCCCTGAGTATTCTTATACCCAGGTTGCAGATGGGAAAGACTGAGGCTGGGAGAGTGGAGCTTGTCCCAGGCCACCTGGTGAGTCCATGGCAATGGCCAGATTAAAACTGGAGAAATCCTCATTCCCAGCTTATCTTCCCATGCCCAAAATAGACTGGAACTTATATTTGCCTCTAAGTTGCCTCTATATTTGCCTCTAATATCCTCAACTTAATTGTGATACTTTATGATAGTTTGTGATAATTATCACAATGGACACCCAGGCATCCCATGCCTTGAAAAACTGGACAGTTTAAACTTGATGCCTTTAAAGGTCTTGATGCCTTTAAGAGGGGATTGGACGGATTTCTGGAGGAAAGGTCCATTGTGGGCTGTAGGCAATGATGGATTGTGCAACCTCCTTACAAAGGTGGTGGGCTACTGGTACCGGGCGCAAGGGAGTGGCAACAGGATGCAAGCATCTTGTTGTCTCATGCCTCCCTGGGGCACCTGGTGGGCCGCTGTGAGATACAGGAAGCTGGACTAGATGGGCCTTTGGCCTGATCCAGCATAGGGGCTCTTCTTATGTTCTGATGTTCTTATGACAGTCACTTTACAATTGACTTCAGTCTGCACCACGACCAGGAATCAGTAGTAGCTGATGGAAGGAAGTCAGGACAGACACCAGATTACAGGTGAGGGGAGAGGAAATGTTGCTTTGGTAATTTCACTTACGTGTTAAAGGGGCTCTTTCACTTTCATGGGGTGTACACCCCGTGCCTGGTTTGTAACAGGCGTGTGGCCCATCCCAGTGGCTGGGATCAACTGAGGGCATCTTCTTCAGTGGCCAGGGCTGTTCAGGCATGCAAGCTCACCTCCTGAGTGAACGGTGACTTGCATGTCTGAATGCGCCAACACAGGTCAAGAATCTAATCTGAATGTTCCAACACAGGTCACGAATCCAGCATATCCATGCCACTTCACACCGTCACTTGAAGTTTCTTATCGTTGTTACAATGTATAATGTGCATCATATTGAAACAATCCTTTAAATTAAACCATCATAAATTACTGTTAGCCTTTTTTATTTTGGTGGCATGCGTATTTATTTGATTTATTCGTTCATTCAGCACGACATTGACTATGACGAGGATGACAATTAACCGTTTAACCATTATTGATACACAGGAATCAATATCTCTGTCCTTAATAATTCCTACAGTATTATGGATAATGATTAATAATATTTATGTATTTGGCGCCATCTTTGTACATGGCATTTTACACAAGTAGATTCTTGCCCTGCGAGCTCACAATCTGGGTAATGACATAAAGGAGACAAGACAAGGACAATTGTTTTGGGAGGGGGGCTTTCAAGGTAAGGATGAGACGTATATGCAGAATACAGGACCAGAAAGGAGACCAGGAGACCACTATTCAGATGTAAGGGGGTGACCAATGGTGTAGTGGTACATTTGCAAGTGCAAACACCATGACACCTCTTCTATATTCATATTCCCACAGCCATGTGTCTATTAGGAGTTACTTCCAGGTAAAATTTCCTCCTGTAATTATCAGGGCGGTAAGGGACGTGGTGGCGCTGTGGGTTAAACTGCTGCTGCTGGGCTTTCTGTCTGGAAGGTTGGGAGTTCAAGACTGCGCGATGGAGTGAGCTCCCGTCACTTGTCCCAGCTCCTGCCAACCTAGCAGTTTGAAAGCAACTAAAGATGCAAGTAGATAAATAGGTTCCACCTTGGTGGGAAGGCATTGGTGTTCCATGCGTCTCGGTGTATAGTCATGCCGGCCACATGACCACGGAAGCTTGTCCTTGGACAAATGCCGGCTCTTTGGCTTAGAAACGGAGATGAGCACCACCCCCTACAGTTGGTCACGACTAGACCATTCGGTCATGGGGAAACCTGTACCTTAATATGAAGGCGCAATCCTAACCTGAGGATAGGATGACACAGTTAGACCAGCAAAGTTTGGCCAGCACAAGGGACACTGTAAAGTATGTTTGGACCACTCTCAGATTCAGAGAGGCCAGCACACAGGAGTGCCCCATCCTCCCTGACTGAATAATAATATATCACTGAAGACTACCTCTAGTGTTCAAGAGATGAATGAGGCCATGAGAAAAAGCATCATGTTCACACTTGTGTGAACTGATACTATCAAGTGAAGAGAGCAAGGGGAGAGAGCTGTAAACCTGGTGGTTGCCCCCAATATTCATGCACTCCCTACACTGGGAGGTGTGTCAAGATCTGAGCGTATCTCATGGATATGGGAATTGTTTCATGGAAGAAGGTTGGGCGGCTCTAATCTCTTTTGATCAGATTGAGAGTGCAATCCTATCCTGGAGTTAGGTCAGCACAGTTAGGCCAGCAAAGTTTGACTGGCACAAGGGACACCATAAAACGTGTTTGGACCACTCTTGGAGTCAGGGAGGATGGCGCATGTTCTGGCCTCTCTTGACTCCGAGAGTGGTCCAAACGTGCTTTACGGTGTCCCTTGTGCCAGCCAAACTTTGCTGGCCGAACTCCAGGTTAGGATTGCGCTCTGAATGTGATTCAGTTTTATTTTGTTGTAATGAGATTTTATCTCTGTGTTTTTCCTTCCCCCATTAACCTTTCCCCCCACATCTTCAGAAAAAGGCTATGCAAATAAAATAAACCACAATCACCAACAGTGGCTCCCAAACAACACGCATTAGAAGAAATGGGAGTTGCACAAATCCGCCACAATAGGGTCTGTGCGGGAAAAGCTCATTAATTTTATTTGTGGGCTAGCTAATGGATGCTCTCCTGCCTTTTTATTGAAGAGGTGTGGTTTGGGTTAATGGAAGAGCTGTTCTTCCTGGGGAAGAAGGGGCACATCAGAAACGCATGGATACATGAGATGTCTATGTTGCAAGTCAATGGAAAGTGAAGAATCAGTTTTTCCAACCCCATGACAAAAATGTTCCAGGCACGCATTACTGTATGGCTACAGATGATTTGCCCTTCGGTGTTCGGGTGGGGAGGAGGAGGTTTACAATTAACATGTGTCTTTTGTAGGAGTTGACAGTAACCTGTAATTAGCATCCTCAATGTGCACCCTGCCCCAAGGATCTTACAATCTAAGGTTCGCCACAGGAGAGTGCCAGGATCGTATCAGCTATGGTTGAACACTTTGAAAATGTATGAACAGCATTTTCGTAGATAAAGGGGATTGACTCGAGGCAATCCTAATCTGGAGTTAGGCCGGCACAGCTAGGCCAGCAAAGTTTGGCTGGCACAAGGACTATGTTTGGACTATTCATGGAGTCAGAGAGGCCGGCACACAGACGTGCCCCATCCTCCCTGACTCCAACAGTTGTCCAGATACATTTTATGGTGGCCCTTGTGCTGGCCAAACTTTGCTGGCCTAACTGTGCTGGCCTCACTGCAGGTTAGGATTGCGCTCTTAGGAGGAGAGCATTAGTTAGGGCAGCAATGTTTGGCCGGCACAAGAGCCACTGCAAAGCATGTTTGGACCACTCTCAGAGTCAGGGAGGATGGTGCATGTCTATGTGCTGGGCTCTGTGACATTGAGAGTGGTCCAAACACACTTCATGGTGTCCCTTGTGCTGGTCAAACTTTGCTAGCTTAACTGTGCTGGCCTAACTCCAGGTTACGATTGCGCCCTAAAGCAGGTTTCTGGTGTGTGTGTGTGTGTGTGTGTGTGTGTGTGTGTGTGTGTGTGTTGAATCTTACAGAGGTTCCAGTAAGTGAAAACTATGGCAGAGAAATGGAAAAGGCTCCTCTTGTCCATTTTAAAGACGAGGCGAACTGGGATGGAGGAAAGGGAAATGGATGGGGGCATGGGTCATATGCAGCGGTGTTATGCTGCCGGAATGCTGGGCGGGACATCCGGGTGATCGACAGCCCGCCCGTTGCGTTCCGCAGTGTTACGCCGTTTGCGTAACGTACGCAAGCAGCCTAATTGGTTACGCAAACGGCGTAACGCTCCGGAACGCGATGGGCGGGCTGTTGATCATGCGGATGTCCTGCTCAGCGTTCCAGCAGCATAACACCGCTGGTCATATGATCTCTTATACAACCCAATGAATAAGACATTACATAATAATAACAAATTATGTAAATAAAGCGTTGTATTGAATAGTTAAATAAGTGTCTCTTTATTTAGCATCTTCATTAAAGGAGGGTGTGTGTGACTGCAGGGCATCAGGGTTTGGCTAGCTGGGTCCTGGCCAAGGAACATAAGAGTATTCAGGACACAGGAGTGGTCCAAACAACCCTCCTGGCTGATCCCTGAAGCTCTACAGCAGTGGTGATAGCAATGCAAGCGGCTCTGTTGAGTGACTTGGGCCATCGCTGTTTCCTCTTGCCCTCGCTCCAGGCCATTCCACCCATGAGGTCTACTGAGGCTATTGCCTCAGGGACCAGGGTGGTGATGGACGCCCATTCCTCCGTCTGGCCAGGGCCGGGTCTAGCAGCAACGGGGCCCAATGCGGGGCATTCCTGCGAGGCCCCACACTCACCAAAAAGAGCGCTGTTGGCGCAGAGTGCAAAGCATGGCACGTGGAAATAGTTGGTGGTATGATAACATCCCCGCCAACTGCTTCCAGCTGGCCCATTTGGGGCTGTTCAGAGACGGGGCAAATGGGAGGGCCCAAGGTAAAGCTGCTCTGCTCGCCCCACTGACTTATAGCCAGTGATGTCATGCAGGGGGAACGCGGGGGAACTCAGTTCCACTAGTTAAAATTAGGGCTGACTCCGCCCACTTCACTCTCCCGCCTCCCCCCTCCCAATTCCTCTGCAAAGAGCTTTTCTTCTCGGTTGGCCAGCACTCAGAGGGTTAAAGGGAGCGACTCCGGATTCCTAGGGGGGCGAAGGCAGTGATGTCATTCAGGGGGAACGGACCAGAACGGGCGTTCTGGATCCTAACGGGCTCCGTGGCTGGTTCCGGGTTCCCAACACGTGCCAATCAAAAGTGAGTTCTTGTTCCTAAATCATTTGAATGACACCACTGCTTATAGCCCATAGTGATCCCAGCTGCAGCAGGCAATATACTCACCCTGCTGGTGCGGGGCCCCCTGAAGTGCAGGGCCCACTGTGATGACATCGGTCACATTGGCTTCAGGTTGGCCCTGCATCTGGCTACTGGCTTTCTCTGCCTGAAATGAAATCCTTCCATTTTGTTACATTACACATTCATGTACATTTCATTACATAGAGCGAAATGGATATGCTGTTGAATGGACAGCATTTTCCCCAGCCAGATCTATGCATTCATGGCACTCATCAAAGGGGACTTGGAGAGCTGCCAACATGACATTGAAGTCACCCTGACAGTTTCCTTCAGCAGGATGAGAGATGACTACAGATAGTGCCATCTTCTCAGTGCCAAACCAACAACCCTCTCAGCATGGCGTTGTTACAGCAATTGGTAGTGTGTCTGACAGTGCAATCCCAACCAGGAGTTTGGTCGGCACAAGGGCCACCGTAAAGCACGTTTGGACCACTCTTGGAGTCAGGGAGGACGGCGCACTCCTGTGAGCTGGCCTCCCTGACTCCGAGAGTGGTCCAAACATGCTTTACGGTGGCCCTTGTGCCGGCCAAACTTTGCTGTACTAACTGTGCCGGCCTAACTCCAGGTTAGGATTGCGCTCTCAAATGTGCAGTATATAATGGCAGAGCCGATGTCTGGGCAAAGATTGTGCAGTCATACTATGGGCGCTACTGATGCATTGCTTTGCAAACCTGGATGGACAAACGTATGGTTTTACTTAAAGAGAAGTCAGTAAAGTCATTTATGAATAACTGGAAATCGCTCATTGATGTCCTCTTACAAATTTAGGTTTGGGTTTGTCAAGGTCCACAGACAAACAATCTGACCAATCTTCCCAGCTCCAACAGAACAGGTGGTGGGAAAACCAGTTGATGAACCTGTCTATACATGTTGTATTCATTGTATCCAGGCACATGTGCACCATTTCTGTGGCTTGTGCAAGAACTTGGGGTAAAGAGCCAGGCTGAAGTTCACAAAGTTCAAAGTCCTGCATGGGAAGGGGCGTTTTGGTGTAACAAATACGGATTGGATGAATAGGCGGATGATTTAGATGTAAAATATTGTGCTGGGGATTAAGATAAATGATAAGGAGATTTTAAAAAGTATTAAAAGAAAATAATAAGAGGGTGGCGAAGAGACACAATTTTTAATTTGAGTAGTTATTCATATAGTTTAAAGATTGTAAGTAATTCAGAGCACAATCCTAACCTGGAGTTATACTGGCACAGTTGGGCCAGCGAAGTTTGACCGGCACAAGGGACACCATAAATTATGTGTGGACCACTGTCAGAGCCAGAGAGGCCAGCACACTGACGTGCGCCATCTTCCTTGACTCCGAGAGTGGTCTAAACACGCTTTATGGTGTCCCTTGTGCCGGCCAAACTTTGCTGGCTTAGCTTATGCCGGCCTAACTCCAGTTTAGGACTGTGCTCTGAGAGTGGTCCAAATGCACTTTACTGTGGTCCTTGTGCCAGCGGGTATTACTCCACGCTTGCCTTATATATTCTGAATTTGGTTTTGGTTTTGGTTTGTAATGGTCCATTTGGTTTTGTTGTTCTATTAAAAATATTTATTTAAAAAGAAAGATAGGAAGGAAGGAAGGAAGGAAGGAAGGAAGGAAGGAAGGAAGGAAGGAAGGAAACGAAAAGGAAGGAAGGAAGGAAAAAGGAAGAAAGAAAGAAAGAAAGGAAGGAAGGAAGGAAGGAAGGAAGGAAGGAAGGAAGGAAGGAAGGAAATGAAAGGAAGGAAGGAAGGAAGGAAGGAAGGAAGGAAAAAGAAAGAAAGAAAGAAAGAAAGAAAGAAAGAAAGAAAGAAAGAAAGAAAGAAAGAAAGAAAGAAAGAAATCCCAGCATGGAAGGGCAGGACTGATGGGTAGAATTGCTGTCTGCATGATTTTCATTATCAGCTTTATCAGCTGGTCCTTTTGCATTATTCTCTAAAAAGCATAAGAGGAGGGCGTGGCCTGTCGGCTACCGGCAGCAGTTTCCTAAGCTCTAGGACTGTTGCTAGCTTTTACCGCTTTTGGGGGGCTCCCAATGGGAAACCCCCACCTAAATTCCTAGGAGAATGTTTTTGGGGCAGCAGATGTTATGCCAACACCCTCTGGAAGTGGCGATTCCAGATAAGAGGGGAACCTGGCAGTCTGGTCGCAGGGAGGTACAAGAAGCCAGCGCCATAACTGGACGTGCCGGCAAAGCACTGACAGCCTCAGAGAAGGATAAGACCAGAGATAAGAATGAATGTGCAGGAGGAATGCATATGGAAAAAATAATAATAATAATAATGGAAAACTAATTATAAGTGTCAACCAAGATAATTAAGTGACTGTAAGATAAATGGAGAAGTGTAAGTTGCTTTTTACGAGATAAGAGGCGGCTGCAATAGATTCAGAAGGGCCAAAATGAGAATATTTGAAAGAACTGAGATTCTATCTAGAGTGCAACATTGTATGACAAGTTTTATCGAAGTTTTACCATCATTTTACCAAAACCACCTGAGGATTTAATTTCAACTGTTGGGAATTTTTTTTTTAATTCTTCAAAATGGAGGCTTGAGGAGCTGACTAGATCTTTTTAAACTTTAAGCCTGCCAAGAGATTAATCATGAAGTGACGCTGGATTGAGGGTCGGGGAGATAACCATTGTAGTAAATGTTAAGCAAATGTTAGGCATGCTTTTAAACGAAGCATTCACTACAGTGATTTAAGAAATAACCAGGAAGAAATAACCAGGAGACCCACGCTTTTGGACATCAATAATTCGAGAAGAAAGCCTAACAAAGGGAGAGTGTGTTTGCGGTTTGAAAATCCAGACGACTTGGAAGGATTTCAGAAGGTCAGCGGGAAAGAAGTTTCGGAAGAACCTAAATTAATTGAACTCTAGGAGGCTGCTTAAAGAAATATTGACCAATTTGATAATGAAATTAGATTAAAATATTTGATTAATAAAATAAAAGTGGTGGTTTGTAATGGAAAATGAATATAGGTGATAGGATGAGACCATAATAAAGAAATTATATAATCCTACTTAGACTAGAATATTGTAGTAAGGAGTAGACTTTTGAATTTATTATAAGATAAATATTGATAGATTAATGCTACAGTTAAATGTTAGACCAATGGAGGAGTGTACGTTTTAAGGGAAGAAATTGCTTTGAAATTCAGCAAATATAAGATGAGAGATAACAAGCCAGAGAGGGTAAGGAATAGATGTATTGCTAAATAAATAAATAAATAAATAAATAAATAAATAAATAAAAATTAAGACAAGACATGATGATATTAGGAATTATTTTATGACTGGACCAAACTGGCTTTTTAAATCATTTAATGAAATTGCAAGACATAAGAGATACAAGAGTGTAATTAAATTTAAGGAGATGTTGTACACACCCTATTGAGAATATATTTTAACTATTTGCTTATAGAAATTTATGCTAAATGGTGATAGAAACTTGTAGGACATTGTAGACTATTATAACTTTGCAACTATTATTTCCTTGTGCATGTGTACATTTTAAGAGGAGATGGCTCTGAGATTCAGCCAAGATAGGATGAAAGATAATAAGCCAGTAAGAGACAGAAATAGATGTATTTCCAAAAAGATGCAAATTAAGATAAGATATGCCGAAAGTAGGACTTACTTTATGACTGGACTAAATAGGCTTAAATGAAATTGCAAGATTGGGAATAAAATATAAGCAAGCAATGGAATATAAGAGATAATGTACACATACTATTGAGATTAATTGAATTATAAGATTATAAGAAATTCATGAGGTTGTAAGAATGGCGACTGATATTTGTAGAAGAAAGATATTGTAGATATTGTAGGCGATTATAATTCATAGCTGTAACCCTCCACTATTTACTTACTATGTAACCTTTGTTCCCCTTAACCTATGTATATCCATTTCCCTGTCCCACAACTAAATAGAGGAAATTATTTACAAGGAAAAACAAAACAAAAAGCGCAAGACAACTGGTGAACCCAAGAATCGGCCATGTACTCCAATCATGGAGGCCTCTGGTGGGGGAGCACGGGAGGCCACATGATTCGTCTGCGCATAAGTGGTTTATCACTTTCCACATCACCCTGTCTCTTTGACTGTTGGACATCGATCCTGCAGGTAAGTCCAACTTGTTGGAAGAGATGGTGAAATTGACACATTCACCAACAAGGAGTCCTTTGGTCATGCTGGGCTGGAGAGGCAAGGAACATTCGGGATAATGCAGTCCATCTGGAAAATCCTTCCAGTTATACCAGTAAAACTCAGCATCCTTCCATGGTAGCTCTAAATCATCCAGCCTTTGACCACCGTAGCATAGATTTCCTTGGGAGGACATGGCTGTTGCTTGGTTGGCATTCTCGGTGTTGCTGCTGCCGTGTGAATACGTTTTTTTTCTCTTACCTGATGAACTGGCCCTCCAGCAAAAGCTGACATGGCCGAACACAATTCCATAGAGAATGACTGTGAGGAGGATTCTCTGCATGGTGAAGTCTTGAAAAGGAGAAAAAGAGATGTGTTCAGTTCATATCAGATTTTCTAAAACAGGGGTATTCAACCTTTTTCGACCAGGACGAACTTTTTAGAATGGCACTCGTGCCGAGACCCACCGGAAGTGATGTCATTCACCTGGAAGTGATGTCGTGGCAGGAAGTGACATCATAAAGCAGGAAGGGCTGTCATTGCAACATCATAAAATGACACTCCTCCTGAAATGTAAATTGGCATTCTCGGATTGCAGCAATTGTACAACCATGAAATATCCCTGACAGAAAGCAAGACTACGACAAGATATTATGTAAAAGCACTGAACTAAAAACATTTTTTTTTTAAAAAAAATCCCTCACTATTAATGCTCTCAAAAGGAATATAACAAGAGTAAGATCTCCAGATTCCAAGATGGGGGCTCCCAGCTTTCCACGACCCACCTGACATCAGGTTGCGACCTACCAAGTGGGTCCCGACCCACACTTTGAATAACAGTGTTCTAAAAGAAGATTCCACTAGAATTTTGTCTAGTGGAAAAGCAACCAAAATACCGTGTTTCTCTTTGGCTACAATCCGATGCACACTTATCTGTAAGTAAGTCCTTTTGGACTTGGTGGGGCTTATGTCTGAGTAGACATGGTTAGGATTGCATAGGTCTTGGACAGGATCGCTAGGCTAGATCTTGGAATCACAGGGAAGGCACCGTGTCATACTGTTATCCAGTCCAGCGCCCAGCACACGTGTGCCAGGAAAATAAGTCAACCAGACATGGAATGGTTGAATACACCACAAGATGATGGTGCCAAACATCTCTCATTTTCAGAACATTATGGCTCATCACAGCTACTAATCTCTGCATTTATTGGGACTTTTCCATTCATAGAAATGGAAGACAAAACTGTTGGAGGTTGTTAATTTCCCATCATTTTAGAAGCAGATGGAAAGAGCACTCATGTTTATGACATGCAGTAGGTTTCTTGGTATTAGAAAGGTTTCGCATTACATAGATCTCTGGGTATTACATGGATTTCTATGTTTATTACATAGTTTTGCTCTGCCTCTCTCTGCCCTCATCCACAAACACATCAGTTCCCCTTGATCGAAAAGGAGGTTCCTGTGGCTGGCAGCCTCTCGAATTATGTCTTCTTTGCACTTCAGATTTGCACCCTAAATTGTCTGAACATTTCTGCTCCCTGTTCAGAAGGAGGAAGTTAGTCTTATAAAGGCAGGAGGAAGTTAGTCTTATAAAGGATTTCCCAGGATGGAAGTTTTTGTTTTTTTGTTTTTTTGTTTTCCCCAGCACAGAAAACATGCATGCAGCGGTGTAGCTAAAGGATCTGGCATTAGGGGCCAGTAGTTAATCTGTGGAACTCTTTGCCACAGGAGGTAGGGATGGCATCTGGTCTGGATGCCTTTAAGAGAGGACTGGACGGATTTCTGGAGGAAAGGTCCATGGTGGGCTATAGGCAATGATGGATTGTGCAACCTCATTACATTGGTGGTGGGCTACTTCAGAGTACCTGGTGCAAGGGAGTGGCAATAGGATGCAGGCATCTTGTTGTCTTGGTGCTCCCTGAGGCATTTGGTGGGCCACTGTGAAATACAGGAAGCTGGACTAGATGGGCCTTTGGCCTGATCCAGCAGGGCTCTTCTTATGTTCTTAGAGGCACAAACATTTTGACATCCACCCCAGGGCTGTTAAACACCTCCTGCGGCCAGGTGCACAGAGCACCCCTGGGGGCATACGTGAGGTGATCTGAGGAATAGGGAGGGCTCAGGATCCACTGTTAGGAATGCTGGTTGGCACACCCTCAAGGTGGGATATCCAGGGCACTGTACCCCCTACCACCTTAGCTATGCCACTGCAAGCAGGAGACACTTTGATGGTCAATTTGCTGTGATATATGCAGTAAAATCAATCAATCAATCAATCAATCAATCAATCAATCAATCAATCAAT
>JAJKFI010000062.1:3173266-3186039 GCA_029204185.1 Lerista edwardsae | reverse complement strand
GGGTCGCGAAGAGTCGGACACGACTTAGCGACTGAACAACAACATACGTTCAAAACAAGAAAAAAGCAGAGCGCAAAATAACCAGCTCCTGAGCTTACCCTCACCTCCAGCTCTTCTGGAGCTCTCTTCTTCTCCCTGCTCAAAACTCTGGTATAGCCTTGGCCAGATCAGCTGGCCAGCATTTCCCTCTTCCCAATTATGGTACCTTTCTTTTAGCTGATGCAAGGCAAGGGGCTAGTACCAGTGATGTCATGCAGGGGGAATGCAGGGGAACTCAGTTCCACTAGTTAAAATTAGGGCTGACTCCGCCCACTTCACTCTCCCCCCTCCCCCCTCCCCATTCCTCTGCAAAGAGCTTTTCTTCTTGGTTGGCCGGCACTCAGAGGGTTAAAGGGAGCGACTCCGGATTCCTAGGGGGGCGAAGGCAGTGATGTCATTCAGGGGGAACGGACCAGAACAAGTGTTCCGGATCCTAACGGGCTCCGTGGCTAGTTCCGGGTTCCCGATAAGTGCCAATCAAAAGTGAGTTCCTGTTCCTAAATCATTTGAATGACACCACTGGCTAGTACATTACACCATCCATGACTGCCCAAGTGTTTTTCTTCAGGGATTTAGTGATACTTCAGAAAATAGGATTGTGGGGGAGATGGTGTTGTGTGTTGACGTGTGAAGGAGCTTAACTGGATTTTGGTCAACGCACTTGGCCATCGACAAAAACGACAACAATAGCCTCATTGGACATGACCGTGTAGCTGTGTGCATGCTCTCTTTAAGAAGAGTCTTGCTCAGAAGCAAACCCACACACATTATCTCCACTGAGCCATAATGCACTGCCCTGGTACCCTGGGCAGTGATGTCATAAAGTCATGTGACACTGTGACATCACGTCCGGGTTCTCCCCAGAGGATGAATAGAATAGCACTCGTGTTGGGATCCACCAGAAGTGATGTCATTAAGCTGGGTGTGACTTGTGGCAGGAAGTGACATCATCAAGCAGAAAGTGCTGTCATTGTAACATAGTAAAATGACACTCCTGAAATGCTGGTTGGCATTCTTGGACAGTAGCAATTGTACAACCATGGAACATCCCTGACAGAAGGCAAGATAAGGACAAAATATTAAGTAAAAGCACTTAACTAAAAACAAAATTTTAAAAACCCTCATTTGAAAATTCAAACTGCTAACGCTCACGAAAGGAATATAAAAAGAGTAAGGTCTGCAGTTTCCAAGATGGCTGCTCCCAGCTTTCCGCGATCCACCTGACATCAGGTCACGACCCACCAAGTGGGTCCTGACCCACAATTTGAATAACGCTGATGTAGAAAAACAGACACAAATACATGTGGGCGGGTCTCTGCCCTGTTTTATTTATTTTTTGACTAGATATCAAACACTTATTTTAAAAAAGCTTTGGAAATAAAAAAAAGATGCAACACAAGCAGAATTACAACGTTACAAAACGTCCTCACAACAAGGTGCATGTGAATCTTGGGCTGTGCTGATCTGCTGATGGTGCGCTTGTTTTCCTGCTCCATCAGAGGTCTTTTCTACGGACACCAAAGTAGAATTCTTGAAAAGGCGCATATGTACAGTCGGCCACTAGCAAAACACGCATATCGGGACGCAGATTCAGAAGGGTCAACGGCATACTCTGTACATAATGCCTACGCTTTCATACAAACACAGCATCAGCAGCAAGGTTGACCAAGAAAAATAGGCGCAACAATGTACCTCTCATAAACACTACAGGCCATAAGCGGTAGCATTATGAATTAATACAATCCAGCATGTAGCTTTCAGCTGCATTGTCTGTCTTAAAGTTAAATGCGGCAGTTTTAAAGCCAGCTAAATGACTAGACATGGGACGTGGTGGCAAAGTGGGTTAATCCGCTGCTGCTGGGCTTGCTGACCAGAAGGTTGGGAGTTCCAGACCACGCAACAGAGTGAGCTCCCGTTGCTTGTCCCAGCTCCTGCCAACCTAGCAGTTCGAAAGCACCTCAATGCAAGTAGATAAACAGGGACCACTTCGGTGGGAAGGTAACGACGTTCCGTGCGCCTTGGCGTATAGTCATGCCGGCCACATGACCATGGAAGCTTGTCCTCAGACAAACGCCGGCTCTACAGGCTTAGAAACGGAGATGAGCACCGCCCCCTACAGTTGGTCACGACTAGACCATTCGGTCGTGGGGAAACCTTTACCTTTAAATGACTAGAACTCACAAATCCCTCAGTGTGCTCCTAACAGCTGATTCTATCGTGGGCTGCACAAGTGAAAAGGAAATGCGAATCAGCTCAGCAGATCACCAAAATCTGGTGTTGCATTTACAGGCGGAGGAATACCTAGAAGAGGATCACAGCATTAAGTTTTGCAACCTGCCGCTCTCCCCTTCTTTGGAACCATTCTGAGCAGCTAGAGCGAAATGAAGCCTACGATGGCTCCGAATGGCTCCAAAAAG
Source organism: Lerista edwardsae (assembly GCA_029204185.1). NCBI lineage: Eukaryota > Metazoa > Chordata > Lepidosauria > Squamata > Scincidae > Lerista > Lerista edwardsae. Next base: position 3,183,583 of record JAJKFI010000062.1, on the reverse strand, counting down.
GGGGGGCAGCCGCTTGCAAAACTTAGTGCTATGCCCCCTCTAGTTATGCCACTGGTGGGAAAGGCAGGACAGAAATCACTGAGGGCACAAACCTAACCTGGAGCTAGGCCGGCACAGTTAGGCCAGCAAAGTCTGGCTGGCACAAGGGCCACCATAAAGCGCTTTTGGACCATTCTCGGAGTTGGGGAGGATGGTGCAGGTCTGTATGCTGGCCTCCCTGACTCCGAGAGTGGTCCAAACATACTTTACTGTGGCCCATGTGCCGGCCAAACTTTGCTGGCCTAACTCCAGGTTAGAATTGCGCCCTCAAATAACTCTCCAATGGGATTCACCTTCTTTAGAACTGCTAGCCCTGGTTGCCATTCAGTCCAAGGCTCAAAACAAAATGGCGGCTGCACAGCTGTCATGCCCCACCTGAGGTCGGATAAGTTGTAATTCACTTGTAATACACTTCTGGGTTGCAATCCACCTATTGAAGACTTCCTCTTTGTACTCATTTGTACTCATTCACACACACAAACAAGACAGGAAGTAATGGGCAGCCATTTTGTTTTGAAAACAAAACAGGAAGTAATGGGCAGCCACAGAGGCAAAATGGCTAACCACAGCAGGAGTTTGTGGCAAGTGGCAACTGTGACCCATAGGTAGAGGTGGGAGAAAATTGGTGTGGGGCTGGGTGGATTTTGGTGTTTTCCAAAGTCAGAAGCGCCGAAAGCAGTGCTATGCCTTTTTATTCAAAACTTACATTATAATAACAATCGCTTTAAGTGTACTTGGTAGGTGATATAGTCAGCAGATGCAGCCACAGTCATTATTCATGCACCCTCCATTAAATAATAAATAAAAACCCAATACAACTTCTTCTTTTTTTTGCAGATTTCCTTTTTTACAAAAATAAGTGCAGAAAGCGGAGTTGCATGTTTTTATTTCACGATCTCGGTTTTCTCCCACCTCTATCCATAGGCAACTGGTTTGTGGGTACGTAGGCTGCAAAAATACATATGCTACAATGCATCAGGAAGGGCATATTCAGCTAAGTTTTTTTTTATGGCTCTTGAGTGTTCGCTCATTGTGTGGATTATGGTGCGCACACACTGCCCACAAGGTTCCCCATGCGCAAAGCTGGGAGTGCACCATTTTTCTCGGTGGATATGCTCACTTTCCAAGCATTTTCTGTCTTCTGCTGTTAGGCTGACATGACTCTGAGTCTGCGCCTTGATTTTCAGCTAACAAGGAGCATCAGAGCAACATCACATTATGGGAAAGGGATCTTGTGCTTCCTGGTATTTTTTTAAAAACTAAATATCCCACTTTGGGAGCGAAACTAGACTCTAAATGGCAGCCTGCAACAAGAAAAAGTGCCTTCAACTCTTCTTGGGAATGTGGAATTTTCCATCCCTTTCCTCCATCACCCAGGTGAAAACCCCATGCGCCCAATGTGGGATGAGCTTGTACATCTCACAGCAGGAGTAGGCGCACTAATTTTGCTTTGGATTCTCATGGGGAGAACGTGGAGCAAAAGTCCTTTACATTTCAGCAAGGAGCCATTACGGTTCCGTGTTGGTTTGGGGTCGAACGAGGTCCCTCTACCTATCAAGAAGGATACGTTTTGGTCTATGGTGGATTCTGCTCCCCTTCATTGCGAAATAACCCCTTGGACTTTGCCCCTATCAATTATTTTGGACCACTAGACACAGAATCAAAGACAGCCCTAAGATGAATTAGTCGGCTTGGCAAACTGTATGGTCATTAACACGTAGCAGATGTAACAGCTCTTCAAGACACTTCACCAAAGAGTCGCAAAAACGAGGACGAGTTCTCCCGGAAAGCGTTCTTCTATACAGCTCTCGTTCCTTCTGGGTGTGGGCTAGATCAACCACGAGGTGGAACTTCAAGGCGCCCAACCTCAGTGTATCAGGAAACACAAGAGAAATGTGACAATCAAAAGCAGGGAAGGGTTGGCGAGAAGGAACGCGGCTCCCGAGATCAAGCGGTACTGCTCCGTGCACATTTCGTGGACGACCTTCGTGATGACCTTGGTCTCCATCTCGTCCTCCGTTTTGTTCCCGCCGGGCTCAATGTACTCCTTCACCGTGATGTTCACGCAGTCCCTGACAAAGACATCCCTCGACACCGGCTGGTTGTACTCTGGGTAGTAAACGCGGTCGGCGTAGCGATCGCGGTTTTCGTGCCACCACCGTTCCTCGGCGTAGTTGTTGAAACCAAAGCGCATGTTCGACATGGCGCTGCCTAAGGCGTAGCCCCCGATGGCTCCTACGGCAGCGCCGGCAATGGCTGCCCCCGCCATGTGCTTCATTTTGGGTTTGGCCGGCTTCGGTTTCCACGGCTTACTGTTGTACTGGCCCCAGTTACCGCCACCGCCGTAGCCAGGATTCTGTTGTGGGTATCCGGGACGCTGTGGGTAACCAGGGTTTTGTGGGTAGCCAGGATTGCGTGGTGGGTAGCCAGGGTTGTGCTGAGGGTAGCCAGGGTTGCGTGGGGGGTAGCCAGGGTTTTGCGGGTAGCCAGGCTGACGCTGGCTCCCCTGACCCCAGCCACCACCCGGTTTCCCCTTTCCCTTTTTGGAAAAGGAGGCATCTATCTGCAGCAGGATAAGGAGAACTGCCATCCAGCCCAGCACCAGATACTTTCCCATGATGGTTATTCTGCAAAACGAAAATGGAGGAGACACTGTTAAATAAAGGCTATGTGAAAACAGGTCTTTCTATTTTGCTAGAACAACAACAACAACAACAACAACAACAACAACAACAACAACAACATTTAGTATTTATATGCCACCTTTCTTGGTCATCAGATTGCTTTTTTGACTTTAATTCAAGGCGGTTTACATGGCAGGCATTTCTAAACCCGAGGGTTTTTACAATCACTAAGAGTTCTAATCTTACAAGAACTATCTACATTCAGATGACACTTTCAAGTCCAGTCTGTCTTTCTGGCCTCACGATGCCTTCCCGATGGCTGATGCACGGCTTCTTGCTCTCACCAAGAGACAGCTGGCCAGCACAGCTCCTCTCTCACAGGCAGCCTTGGCTCAGCTCCAATCTTATCAGCCACATTCTTCAAGGTCTGCCGCTCACGGAAACTTCCGGTGCTCTCGAACTGGCGACCTTTGGATCTTATCTTCAGGCATGACAGAGGCTTTAACCCTCTAGACTAGGACGTCCTGCCCCATCCAAAAGCAGGCAGAACCTCCCTCCGCTGCTTTGGACTGCAACTGTAGTGTGGGGGGAAGGCTTTCACCCTTTCCCACTTCCTGCAGCATGCCTGCAGCCACTTCCTGCAGCCACGGGTGCATGTTGACTCATAAGTTGGCAACCGTGCCCCAAAGACCAGGTGAGGGGAACGCAAGGCCACCAGAATGGTCCTGATGCGATCCACAGGTAAAAATTGAAAGTTTTCTTAAAGTCTCGTAAAGGTAGGTGGGTCCTGATAGAGTAACATTTTAAAAAAGTGGGTCCCAGTGCTGAATGTTTTGGAAACCACAGAGCTTGTGGATTTATAGTACAGGCATGCCCTGGTATCCACTGATTTGGTATCCGCTGTTTCAGTTATCTGAGGATACCACGGATACTGGGACGCCTATTAAAAAGATAGGAGAGCATTAAGCAAATAACTTGGTTTCACCTTGTTGCAGCAAACCCACTGATGTTCCCATATCTTTAAAAAGACATCCCCGGTCTCCGCGGTTTCAGGTATCCACGGTGGGGTCAGGAACGGAACCGCAGCGGATACTGGGGCACGCCTGCACAAAGAAACCTTTGCATCAAATACTGCTTTTTGCCAAGACAGTCTTTCTCCATCGTATCCTTAAGTGGCCCCAACACTCTGCCAGCTCAACACATCAGGACTGTCATCGTTTAAATGCCCGAGCTGAGTGTCCCATGATGACACCTGGGCAGACTCGCTCAGCGTCATCCTGCTGACCAGCTTCTCTGGTTGCAGCCAGAGGTAACAAGGGTCAAGGAGGGGATGCCCACAGAAAGCCTTAGTCACGGCTCCGTGGCCCTGAGTCACACATTTTCCAGGCCTGCAATAAATGCATTCTTGCTGGAGCACCATTCATGCCTTGCCAGGCGTTTGACGGACAAAGTGACACAGAGGCAGCTGAACCTCCCGTTTCCTCTTTCTCAAAGGCGGATCATGTTCTACGCGGATCTTTCTCAAAGGCGGATCATGTTCTTTATGTTGGGAAGGCACCAAGGGCCATGACTCAGGCAGCCCCACAACCAGGCAGAGCAACAGTATAAAAGTTCACAGGGGATGCAGAGTAGATATCGGGATGTTCTTTGCCATCTCGCACAATACCGGAACTAGAGGACTAGTTGGGATTTCTACGGGCCGTAAGTCAGTGGGGTGAGCACAGCAGCTTTATCTTGGGCCCTCCCACCTGCTTCTGAACAGCCCACAACGGGCCTCCTGGAAACAGCTGGTGGTGATCCCAGCTGGACATCAGGGAGAATTTCTTGATGATAAGGGCCGTTCGACAGCGGAACAGATTGCCACTGGAGGGAGGTGGGGGATTCTCCCTCTCTGGAGACCTTCAAGCAGAGGCTTGACAAGCACTTGCTGGAGATGCTCTAGGGGGGTTTCCTGCTTCAGGCAGAGGGTTGGACTAGATGACCTTGCAGGTCACTTCCAACTCTATTTCTATGATTCTAGAGCTGGTGGGTGAGGAAGAACAAAGGCAGCCAGATGTCGCTGTGGCCCAACAGAGGATCAATGACAGCTGAACTAGGTCCAGTGGCGTACAAACTGCAAGAGAGGAGATTCTGGCTGGACATCAGGAAGAATTTCTTGACGATCAGGGCGGTTCGACAGTGGAACAAATTGCCACTAGAGGGAGGTAGTGGATTCACATTTCCTTGTTATAACCCATTTGAGACTAGGCAATCAGCCCAGGTATATTTGCATACACCATCGCAAACCCCATCCGTGTCCTCAGCCTTTTCCCTTTACAGGGAACTGCAACGCTCGGACCTGATTGGGAAACGACGTTGCACCGTCTGTACAAGTGTACAGACTTGCTCACAAGTCTGACGTTGAGCCATCTTGGAGAGCTGTCTCACGCGTAAGGAATTTGGCTCAGAGAGAAAGAGAGACACGGCATCATAACCTGCTCTAACTACCATCATGACTTAGATTTCAGATTAGTCTAAAAATGTTTTCTATTCCTTTTTTTTTAATACTGAACACGAGATATTCCCTGCCCATTCCCAGCTCCTTTCTGAAACATTTATGAATTGGAGGAATTCTGGGAGCAGGGGGATATTCCATCTCTCTCTCTCTCTCTCTCTCTCTCTCTCTCTCTCTCTCTTGTTTACAGCCCTTCCTTAAAGACCTGCGATGATGCCAGAACAGCCACACCCTTTGCTCATGCTCAGCCCCAGCCTGGTTGCTCAGTGAGTGCTAACGCCAGCGGTGCCCAAACTGTGCGCTGTGGCTCCTGGGGGAGCCGCGTAAAACCAGCCAGGCGAGCCGCAGCCCCAGAAGTGGTGGGGCCCAATGCGGGGCATTCCTGCGGGCCCCTCCACCCTCCCTGCGGGGCCCCCCACTCACCAAGAGGAGCACTTGTGGTGCCATGCACAAAGCATGGCACCGGGAAATAGTTGATGGTGACATGATGACATCACGGCCAAAACAAAAATGATGGCCTTTTCAAAATCTCGGGCCCCTTCTGTATGGAAGATGGGGAATCATCTATTTCAGCAAGTTAAAATTTTTAAAATATTTAGGAATCATCTTTCACTACTGCCACAGTTGGATTCGGCATAGGAAATCAGCCATTTCTTCTATCACTCTCCACCTGAATGCAGTGGCCAGATTTCATTTTCATAGTGGGAACCAATTGGTGCCTGCAGCCCTCCAAGTGTTTAAAATTAAAACCGTGAGTCATCTCCTGTATGGAGTGCCCATTTGGATTGGTGCTGCCAACAAAGATCTAGATCATCTGGTGGCCCCTTTCCTGAGGCGCATCTTAGGAGTCCCCAACTCTATTAGACTCTCCACATTGATATTAGAACTCGGCCTTCATTTGCCTACTACAATGGCGTGGTCTTTGACATTCAAGTTCTGGCTGCGCATCCTCCTCAATTCTCAACCAGATTCTCTCCTTGAAGTTTTGTTAAAAGACTCTTACCGTTCCAGATGGTTTACCCTCTTGGAATCCAAATTGCAAGCCCTGAATATTTCACTTGAATCGCTTGCTAATCTCAATCTTAATAGAGCTCACCAAATAATCAAAACAAAACTCTGGGAATTGGAATCCCAATCACTTCTTGCCAACATCAATCCTGCTTGTTCGCCCTTGTATTTCGATTTGCCCCCCCCTCTATGGGCCGCCCCTATAATTATTTTAGCGTTTTAATTAACCCTATCAAAAGGAGAGCCTTCATGCTTGCGCGTCTTAAAATTTTTCCATCTGCGGTTTTAAAAGGTAGATACAATAAAAATTCCCCGCAAAAGCAGACCCTGCCTTTTTTGTTCTCTTGAACCTGATTCGGTAGCCCATATTCTTTGTTACTGCCCAGCACATCAAACTTTACGCCATTGAAGTATGGAATACAGGCAAGTGAACAGAGTACTCCTACCTATTTTTGACAATATCAGAAATTAAAATTTAATTAAAAGTGTTAAGATGTACAAGACAGAATAACTTTTAAATAATAATATAGCTTAAGCTTTACTTCCCAGCTTCTTTTCTGTTCTTTTTCTTTTTCCATTTTATATACTATGGTCTTCCCCTTCTGCTTTTTACTTTATTTGCTTTTTATTATAAACTAGAGATAGGCAACTATATGCATATTGGATTTTTGATTCCTGATTTTGCTAGCTTATTGTGAAATTACTGAAATTACTGAAGATTTGAATAATGAAAACAGATATAGTTTTATGAGATTGCAGTGATTATGTCCTTTCAGATGGAACATATTATAGATGGGATTATTGATTGTTCATGCTGATGTAACTCTCGAACTGCCTCAGATTCTCCTATTGTTTAATCCTTTGTTTCCCCATCCTATGTAACTGACTATCCTTACCTATATCTTTATAGTTATAAAACCAATAAAATAATCTTCAAACAACAACAACAACAACAACAAAAAAAACAACCAACAACTTTACGCCATATGCTCCTCGGCCCTCTCCTCTCCTCTCGCCTTGCCTCCCCCCGATGATTTGCTTGGTAGTCTCCTCGGAGATAGTAATGCGACCACTATGGAACTGGTTGCTGACTTCCTATGTGAGGTCATGAAAATAACCCCCCCACTAAATTGGGATGCTTACTTTTCCCTTCATGACACCTCCTTTTTTTCTGTTTTTGTATGGTTATTTGTTCTGTTTAAATGCCAATAAAGGTTTCTGACCGACTGACTGACATCACGGCCAACTGCTTCCAGGAGGCCCATTCTGGGTGGTCCGGAGGCAGAGGCAAACCCCAGGTAAAGCTGCCCTGCTTGCCCCACTGACTCACAGCCCATAGAGATCCCGGCTGCAGCAGCAGGTGATGCGCTCTCTGCACTGATGTGGGGCCCAATGTGACGACGTTGGTCACGTTGGTCGAAAGCCGGCCCTGGCCGCAGAACCCGGGCCAAGAACCCGCTGCCCCGAACCAGGTACACGATCGTAGCTCTAATGGGCAGCCACGCCTGAAATGGCTTCTTGACCCACTGGTGGGTCCCGACCCACAGTTTGGGAACCACCGGTGCAGGGGAAAACATCTGCTAGGCACAAGCTGTGTGGCTCAGCTGAAAGCCGCATTTTCAATCTGTGCCTTTATTAATGGGCAGATCCATTTTAATTAAGGGCCGTTGATCCTATTTGAACGGCGGCACGTTTGCGACCGCGGGAAGAGAGTGTTCTAGCAAAGCACCTTCTCTAGGGAAGCATCACGCACACCAGCACACGCTAACAGAAAGGAGGGGCTCCATTTACTAAGCAGGTCCTGTGGGACGTGGAGAATGATACAGGGCAGCCTGTCTCTCCTCTGAACGCCACGGCTGCAACACAGAAAGAGGGGCTTGCTTGCTATACTCACAGAGTGCCGGCACTGCTGTACATTTCAGAGATGCATTTTGTCCCTTTCCATGTATTTAGATCAACATAAATGACTGTTCTTGGATACAAATCTGGATAAGTGCAAGGCACAGTTTACGCTCAAGAGACATGTCAGAGGCGAACGCCACAAGCCCACTCGCGTCGATTCAGAAGTAAGTCCCATTGTGATCAATGGGGCTTACTCCCAGGAAATTGATGTCTCAGCCAGCTTTATAGCAGCCGCATCTTTGGCATTCCATGGGGCATCTTCCTCTTTTCCCTCTACAAGTGATCTCCATCCACAGCACATTGCAAATAATGTCCAGGAGGCAACCCAGCATCTCAAAGGAAGGTGATGCATCAAGAACATTACAGGGTTGCGTTTGGTTCTGTTTTAAAATGGTGGCAGTGCTTGTTATATAATTCTCGGAAGCACGGCAGTGAGATGAGATTCTCTGCCCTGAACCAGGCTTAAACACAGACAGGAGACACTGCCGGTTATCTCAGCAAGAGGCTACCAGTTATCTCAGCAGGAGGCTACCGGCATTGCAAAGGATGTAATGACCATCCAGTTAAAAACTGGTATTTGTATGCCGCTTTTCAACACAAAGATGGTCACAAAGCAGACAAGACAGGCAAATGAATGGGGAAATACAGTCCTTAAGAGATTGTGAACTAAAACAGCAAGCAGCCAGTGGAAGTTTTCTAGGCTGTGATGAGCAGGGATCTGTGTTCTCCCCTTACTAAACATAAGAGAATCACCATTTAAAAGGTGCCTTTTCTGTTGTCTGTAATAGCACTTTTGTGAACCGGGTCATCTAAATTTGGCAGATCACATCAATGTTCAAGAGATATTTTGCTAGTATGGGGAGAGGGGGAAAATACTGGATGTTTTCTTTGTGTGTGTGTGTGTGGGGGGGGAAGATGGTGGCCTAGCAGACTCCTTTACAGAGGGCCATCCTTGGTCCAACTCCCAAACCATTTGGGTTCCGGGACGCGCTCAGAGCAGCCCCAAGACTGGTGATGCTCCAGCAAATAGGCTCGCCTACCAACACAGTGCAAGCCTAGGTATGCCTGCCCAGAAGCAAGCCCCGTTTAGCTCCATGGGACCTACTCCCTTGCAAGGGTGTACAGGATTGTAGCCTGGGTCTGGTTTCCTCAACAGAGCTGTGGCTGCTTTTTAGCGAGGCCCCCCACAGCACCGAGCCTCTCCCTGCAGCCTCTGAAGCCCACCCATGCCAGCTGGCTTGCCCGATTGCCAGCGAGGGGCGCCCGCGGGACCGCCGGCACCGCATCCCTGCTCCGGCAGGCCTCTGCCCCCTTTGTGGCGTCTTGCCTGGTGGCCTCGTCTCCTCCCGGCCCCCGACCACCCCCGATCTCTGCCTGGCCTCCAGGTTGCCCCCCTCCTCCTCTTCCTCCCAGCACCCCGCGTCCTCAGCGCTCACCTGCGCGTTTCCTCCGACGCGATCCGAAGGTCGTGGGCGCTCGCTCGCTAGACACGCTCGCGTCAGGCCAGGCGCTGCCGGGGATGTGCTCTACGGTACTGCCAGGCGCCGCGGCTGTGCGCTGCTCCGGCGGGGTGGGCGGGATGCTGGCGGAGGGTGGGAGGAGCTCGGCCACGCGCTCGCCGCTTTTCGGCTCAGCCCCTCGTCGCCTCCCGCATCACAAGGGCCGCGGCTCGCCCCACGCCCGCTGGGCTGGCTGCGTCTTGCCGCGCGGCTCGGCTCGGCTCGGCTCGGCGTGGCTCCTCCTCCGAGGCGCACCCGATCCGAGGTAAGCCCTCCTGCCCAAGGCCGGGGTCCTGGCGGCGGCTCCCTCCCGCGCAAATGCGCGCCGTGCGGCCACCGCAGCGGGTTCCAGGGGCGCATCGGTGCTGCGGAGCGCCGGCTTGGGCATGTTGTCTCACGTGCCTCTCTTGGAGATGAGTGGCATTGGCGTGTGCGGGGGGGGGGGATAGTGCCAGCCTGGGCTGCCAAGCACCAATACTGGTGCATAATGTTATGCTTACGAACATAAGACGAGCCCCGCTGGACCAGGCCAAAGGCCCATCTCGTCCGGCTTCCTGTATCTCACCGTGGCCCACCAGGTGCCTCGGGGAGCACCCAACAAAAACTTGCATCTCATTGTCAAGTCAAGAACCTTTACTGGCATACAAGAAATATTAACATAAACAGCCGCAACTATTAAATTAAAGGGTTAGAGTTAGGTTCATTATCTCACTAAGAAAATTGGCTACAGCATTGGTAATCGGGGGGGGGG
>JAJKFI010000062.1:3161676-3173256 GCA_029204185.1 Lerista edwardsae | reverse complement strand
TAGGAATTTGCTTCCATACAATTTGCCTTGTTGCATTGTGGAGGTGAATCATTTCTATAACCAGATGGAAGATGATTTCAGTTGGTGATGGAATGGATTAGAACAGTGTTATTCAAACTGTGGGTCGTGACCTGATGTCAGGTGGGTCGCAGAAAGCTGGGCGCAGCCATCTTGGAAGCTGCAAACTTGACTCTTGCTCTATTCCTGTTGTGAGTGTTAAGTTGAATTTTCAAGTGAGAGTTTTTTTAAAAATTGTTTTTTAAGTGTTTTTACTATTGTAACCTAATCTTGCTTTCTGTCAGAGATTTCATGGTTGTACAATTGTTGCAGTCCAGGAATGCCAGTTTGCATTCCAAGAGTGTCATTTGGTTGCATCACAATGATGGCACTTCCTGTTTGATGATGGCACTTCCAGCTGTGACATCACTTCCAGTGGGTCCCAACATGAGTGCCATTCTAAAAAGTGTACTCCCCCCTTCCCTCCCTCCCTCCCTCTTTCTATCCCTCTCTTACTGAAGGTTTCATTCCATCCATCTGATGCAGAGAACTGCGGTCCATGAAAACCTGAGCTGAAATTAAATTGTCAGTCTTCAAGATGCCACAGGTCTCCTTAGCTACTAAAGGCTCCTATAACTATCATGGCTGCCCCTCTGGAAAAAGACGGCAGTTCAGATCGCATTCCTTCTTGTGTTCACTTGTGTGTAGGATTGATCCGGTTTGCAAGAATACATATGCAGTAACATAGTCATAGGCAGTGGGGTCATTCACATGATTTAGGAACAGGAACTCACTTTTGATTGGCACTTGTCAGGAACCCGGAACCAGCCACGGAGCCCGTTAGGATCCGGAACGCCCGTTCTGGTCCGTTCCCCCTGAATGACATCACTGCCTTCGCCCCCCTAGGAATCCAGAGTCACTCCCTTTAACCCTCTGAGTGCCGGCCAACCAAGAAGAAAAGCTCTTTGCAGAGGAATTGGGAGGGGGGAGGAGGGAGAGTGAAGTGGGCGGAGTCAGCCCTAATTTTAACTAGTGGAACTGAGTTCCCCCGCGTTCCCCCTGCATGACATCACTGGTCATAGGGCGTGGCAGTGCAGTAACTACTGCTGTGATGTGCCGTCCCACTCACCGTCACAGCCATACCAGGTGGCGACAGCAATGTGCGGGCCATGGCCATTCCTCCCTGAAGCTACACTTCTGTACATAAGGCACGGATGTGTGCGCATGACACAGAACCAAGCAGGATCTCCCCTTCTTGACTTCACAAGTATTTCCGCTAATAGGTAATTGAGAACTTCATCTTTTTTAAAAAAATGTGCCCATGGACATGAGAGCGCACTTGCGCACTGTGAGCATTGCGCATGGAGGTCCCACGACCCAGCAGAGGATGGAAATGGGGCTCTTCCACTCCCACCTTGGCATGCTTGACAACCTGTTTGCCTCCAGGTTTAATCGGAAGAACGAAACGTGGCACAATCAATTGGAAACATCTCCGCGAGTCCAAGGAAGATATTTCATTGGCAAATACATTTTCCTGTCCACAGTGTTTGGTTCAGCATAATTAACATGAATAATGCAAGACGATTTCTTGATAGTTATTATATTAGAGGGCCCGGCTGGCTCATAACTGCCCTCGTTGCATCTCCAGAATGTAAATTACTGGGCGAGGGGGAGGGAGAGGCTTAGTTTGATTAAAACAGAAGACATATTTTGAATTAAAAATATTCAAGGTCTTCCCAAAATGACCTTAACACTATTTTTCCCTTGCCCAAGGCATTTGCATAATTGTTCCGGTGACATCTCCTCCCGTTTCCTCCCCCCCTCCCGGCTGCCCTATTTGGTATCAATGAGACTGTTATTGCTTTGTTAAAACGACATGACTTATTTAGTTACACTTACTGGATCTTAGGAAGGGCAGAGCAGGAAAGTGTCGTTTTTGTCATCAGAAGCCGGCTTCTGCTTTCATTAACAAAATACCAGCTGATCTTAGACCCGCGCAGGTTAAGAGAAGAAGTTGAACGAGGCGTTTGTAAGAAGTCGTATAAACTTCTTCCTTTCAGGATAGAAAACACAGAGGGAATATTTTTTTGCTATTAGAGCCCTGCTAAAATGACGGACAACACAATCTTAACCTGCGCAGGAACAGGCTGGCTGGCCAGCTGGCCAGTGCTGCATGCTATGTAGGGTAGGAGGCAGCTGGAGCTCACCATGGGGCCAGGGGATGTTACCCCTTACCCCAGGGTAAGCCCCAGGCAGCTCAGACCCCCTAGCCCAGGCTACTGCTCAAACAGGCCTGAGACTCAAAATAAAATGGTTGCATGGCCATGACCCACCACATTGGGCTGCTGCCTGAGTCCCAACAAAATGGCGGTGGTAGCATTATTGTGACCAGCAATGGGATTCACAAACGACCTGGGGGAATGCTGGGCGGGACGTACGTGGAACTCCCGCGCGATTGGCTGCCCGTCTGTTCCGCCCCGCCACCTTCCCCGCTGTCGCGCGGGCCGCCCAGGCCTCGGAGGGGGCGCCTGCTTGCCTGGGGTGCCCAGGCATGCAGCGGTGGGGCGTGCCAACCGGGGGCAGTGGGCCCAGCCCGCGCGGTCGGTGGGGCCAGCGGCGGGGCGGAACAGACTAGCTGCCAATCGTGCGGGCTGCCAATCACGGGCTGCCAATTACGCGTATGTCCCGCCCAGCGTTCCTCCCAGGTTGTTTGTGAATTCCATTGCTGATTGTGACTCATCAGAGACCGGGTCGTAACCCAGCCACGTCTTGGTTTTCACCCACCTGTTGAAGACCTCTGCTGAGATGTAGGCCAGCTTCCACTCAGAAGCTTACCAAGACTCCGAGAGGGGTCCAAACATACTTTATGGTGTCCCTTGTGCTGGCCAAACTTGGCTGGCCTAACTGTGCTGGCCTAACCCCTGGTTAGTATTGCAAGACTCCAGGCTAACTCCAGGCAAGGTAATGCTTGAAAGGCACAGGGAGGGACCCTAACTCAGGCTCCTAACCAACTTTCCAGCACTGACATAGCTGTGCCAATGGGGCTTGTGCTGCATCCTGCAGTTGGGGGGCAGTCACGGAGGCCTCCTCAAAGTAAGGGAGTGTTTGTTCCCTTTGAACAAACACTGCCCTTTGAGCTTTCCCTTTGAGCTGCTTTGCCCTTACCCCCGGTGCTGGAAAGTCATTGAGTATTGTGCCCTTAATGGCCCTTGTCAAAATGGGCTTTCCCTTCAAGCTGCTAGTTCTCATGCGTTTGCTCCACACAGCAGATGACTTCATTGATGCTCAAGTGCTTCTTAAATGAGAAACCGGGAGACAGGTTCTGCAGACCAGAATGCATTGGCTCGCTTACCACAATCACAACATTCATGACGGCCATTTGTTCTCCCGGCTACCAATCGATTGGATTGTGTCTAGCCGATTGACTGTTTATGTATGAAGCTGTTGAATCCCAAACTGAGTCAGCTAAAAGCTAATGATATAAAATGGAGACAGCATCATTCCAGATGCCCCCCTCCCCCCCCCAAAAAAATCATGGTTACTTCCTATTTTGCTTTCATGACAAACACCATAATAAACGTTCAATGGAAAACGTTATAGTACAGGATTCATTGTGAATCTACTAGACAAGTAAAGACTTTTTACATTTTTAACAGGAGAGAATTGCCATTAGTACAATTCACTGAGCAAGGATTTCTTCACTGTGCTGATGAATCAAGTTAGATTGTCACTTTGTATTATGGGTTATGACCTTCGCAGACACTAGATGCTGGGAATCTAATTTAGCTGCATTTAACTCAGTGCTAAAAGAAGACCATTGATAACTCTGAGGACAAGAACAAAAACCAGAAGCAATTAAAAGGGATTCCATAACAAAATTCTTGCTAGATTCCTTTTGTGTGTGTGAGGGTTTTAATTTTTTTTTTTTGCATTCTGCTTTTGAATACTGTTTTGTCCTAATCTTGCTTTCTATCAGGGACGTCTCATGGTTGTGCAATTGTGGCAGTTCAAGAATGCCAGTTTGTATTCCAGGAGTGTCATTTTATGTCACTGCTTTATGTCACGTCCTACTTGATTATGTCACTTCTGGCCATGACATCATTTCCAGGTTAATGACATCACTTCTGATGGGTTCCGACATGAGTCCCAGAGTGCAATCCTAACTTAGAGTTAAGTCGGCACAGGTAGGCCAGTGAAGTTTGACTGGCACAAGAACAATGTAAAGTATGCCTGGACCACTCTCGGACTCAGAGAGGCCAGCACACAGACGTGCATCATCCTCTCTGACTGAGAGAGGTCCAAGCATGCTTTACAGTGGCCCTTGTGCCAGCCAAACTTTGCTGGCCTAACTGTGCCGGCCTAACTCCAGGTTAGGATTTCACCCCCATTCTTAAGAGTGGGTCCCAGTGCTAAAAAGTTTGAGAACCACTGCTCTAGCTTGTTTAAAGGTAAAGGTAAAGGTATCCCCAAGACCGAATGATCTAGTCGTGACTGACTGTAGGGGGCGGTGCTCATCTCTGTTTCTAAGGCTGTAGGGCTGGCGTTTGTCTGAGGACAAGCCTCTGTGGTCATGTGGCCGGCATGACTATTCGCCAAGGCGCACAGAACGCTGTTCCCTTCCCACCAAAGTGGTCCCTATTTATCTACTTGCCTTTTTACGTGCTTTCGAACTGCTAGGTTGGCAGGAGCTGGGACAAGCGACGGGAGCTCACCCCATTGCTCAGTCTTGAACTTCCAACCTTCTGGTCAGAATCTTGTTTAGCTTATGCCTAAAACCAGCATTGGTTATATGATAATCAGGAAAACAGAAACTTGCAATGCATGTATATGTACAAGAACCTTTGATTGTCTGTGCATAGGTTCTGTGCAAAGAGTCATGCTACAATCCTTGCATTGTGCATGTTTTCAGCATGACTGCTTGACATATATACAAGTGAAGCTGCCAGGAGCATTTTTGCAGCAACAATAACAGATTAGCTACTGCCAGAACTGCATGGGAAAGCCCAACAGAGAAGGGTTTTTTTCTTTCTTTCTTTCTCCACTGAGAAGTGCCCTTCAAGACAGCAAAATGTTTCTTCTGAAAAACATCATGAAGAAATGTCAGTTCATACACACACACACACATCTTGTTGTCTCGGCCCAGGAAACCAGGTGAAAATGACAACCGGGGAAAACGAAGAGATGGATTTCAGGATGACAGTGTGCATGCAGGGAGAAAAAATCAAACGGTTTAACAAGCGGGTTGAAGCCTCCAAGATGTCCCTTTCGCTTCTGCAATGATTCACTTCCCACCACTTTAGAAGAAAAAATGGTTGCCAGCACGTTGACTGCTTGTAACCATGACCAGTGGTGTCATTCAAATGATTTAGGAACAGGAACTCACTTTTGATTGGCACTTGTCGGGAACCCAGAACCAGCCACGGAGCCCGTTAGGATCCGGAACGCCCGTTCTGGTCCGTTCCCCCTGAATGACATCACTGCCTTCGCCCCCCTAGGAATCCTGAGTCGCTCCCTTTAACCCTCTGAGTGCTGGCCAACCAAGAAGAAAAGCTCTTTGCAGAGGAATTGGGAGGGGGGAGGAGAGAGAGTGAAGTGGGCAGAGTCAGCCCTAATTTTAACTAGTGGAACTGAGTTCCTCCGCGTTCCCCCTGCATGACATCACTGCTTGTAACCCTATGTAACCCACAGTCACCGTTGAGTTAATGTGTAGTCTGTGTTTTAAGCTAAAAGGACCAACAACGAACACATTTGAAGAGACCCCTAGACAAACCAAGAGAATCTTCTTGGAGAAGAGAAAAGAGAGCAGTCTATGCAGTTCCAGATTTCGGCCACATCTCGCAACAGCTTCTGCACACACAGATGTGCTTTGGCAAGTGCTGCTCTGAATCGTGTTCCTGATGCCTGCTGGACTGGAAGTGATGTCATAAAGCAGGAGGAGACGTCATTTAGCAGGTCATGACCAGCGATAAGCACTTTTCCCTCACTTGGAAACTCATTAGCGGCCAATGATAGAAAATATGCAAACGTTGATCATTTGTTCAAGAAATGGGAGACCCCAGTTATCATGAGGGCTGCCCTTTGACAGCCCAGCACAGCTCAGCAGCTGAGAGCAGCTGAAGGTGGTGCTGGGAGAGCCGCAGGGTCAAATGAAGAGCTTCCAAGGGCCATATTGGGCCTGCAGGCCTTATGTTTGGCAACCCAGTGCTAGAACATGGGGCTCTGTACAATGCATTGGTCTCTATTTTAAGTAAAGCACAAGCATTCCTGCTTCTGCTATAGGACTCACTGCTTCTGCTATAGGGGAAGCCAAGGGGCTGCAATCCACTCTGCCTCCCCACCACACCCCTACTGATCCACTCTCCTAAAAACCTTAGGACAGTGCCACTGGGCCAGTGGTGTCATCTAAATGATTTAAGAACAGGTACTCACTTTTGATTGGCACGTGTCGGGACCCGCCCACCGGAAGTGACGTCATAAGCCGGAAGTGATGTCGTGGCAGGAAGGGACATGAAAAAAGCCCTTTTTGAGGCCTCAGATGATTTTAAACTGACCCAACAGTTGCGACAGTATTCCACAGCACCCCCAGAACATGTGAAGGAGGCCTGGCATCAGGTTAAACCCCCAGAGCCACTCATTTTTCAGGGGCAAGGAAAGGAAAGGCTCCGCATGCTGCCTGCCTGCCTGCCTGGCTCTGAGAACATGCAGGCAACTCAAACATGCAGGAAATTCAAACGTTGCAGAGGGCGGAGTCGACGAGTGGGCGGGCGAATGGGTGGGGCCAGCTGTAATCCTAGAAACCGGTGCTCGCGTACCCCCGCGTACCCCCTGCATGACATTACTGCACTGGGCCCAATGAAACCATCTCAGATGGCATTCATCTGGGTTCAGCCGCAGCCCTGTTGAATAGATGGATGCAGTTGGGTGATTGACCAGTAGATGGCAGTGTAGCAATGCACTTGCTCCCTACCACCCCTGCCTTGGCATGTCCCTTAATTCATATTAAAATAAATATAGGTGGCTCAGGTCATGGGGGGGGTGAGGGTGGGGCAGAAATGGTACGAAAGGACACGACTTGGCGACTGAACAACAACAACAACGAATGCTCAAAACCGTGTCGATGGTAGCGTTGAGACGCAACTGATTTAACTCCACGAGGTGCTTTGTAAAGGCTAAATTAAATTTTTATTACAGCCTGCGCCGTTTTAATATGGTGTGAGAGTCATTTGGTTGAATGGGTTTCGGTAAAAAAAAAAAAAAGTCGGAGTACATGTGCGGTCTGTGATTGGTTGCATGGCTTCTATGCAGCGTAGATGCTTCAGTGAAATAATCAGGCAGGATCCTTTTGCTGCAGTTCTTCGAGCTGTCGGTAGCATTTACCGGAATACCTTGCACTTTTGTCTGCTTAGGGACTAGAGCACAGATTAATGTCAAAGATGGATGAATGTCCAAGCATGGCCTTATTTGGCTTGCAAATTTATTTTGGCCAGGGAAACACATATATAACAAACAATGGAACACAGTGCTATTCAAACTGTGGGTTGGGACCCACTGGGTGGGTCACGACCTGAAGTCAGGTGGGTCACAGAAAGCTGGAAGCAGCCATCTTGGAAACTGCAGGCCTTACCTTTGTTATATTCCTTCGGTGAGTGTTAATGGTTTGCATTTTCAAGTGAAGGTTTTCTTTAAAAAAAAAAAGTTTTTAGTTCAGTGCTTTTACATCATATTTTGTCTGCATCTTGCTTTCTGTCAGGGATGTTTCACGGTTGTAACAATTGCTGCAGTCCAAGAATGCCAATTTGCATTTCAGGAGTGTCATCTGCTTATGTTACAATGACAGCACTTCCTGCTTGATGACGGCACTTCCTGCCACGACATCACTTCCAGGTTAATGACATCACTTCTGGCCCAAAAATGAATGGCTTGGCCACTGCTTGAACTCTTAGTCCTGCCCTGATAGACAGCCAGTCATCCAAAGGCAGTGATGTCATGCAGGGGGAACGCGGGGGAACTCAGTTCCACTAGTTAAAATTAGGGCTGACTCCGCCCACTTCACTCTCCCCCCCTCCCAATTCCTCTGCAAAGAGCTTTTCTTCTTGGTTGGCCAGCACTCAGAGGGTTAAAGGGAGCGACTCTGGATTCCTAGGGGGGCGAAAAGGCCAGACGAAATAGGTATGATTTGAGCCCTCTCTGAAAGGCCATGAGGGAGTGTGTAGTTCTTAATTCTTCGGGTAGGGAATTCCATATTTGTGGAGCTGCTACAGAGAAGGCTCTTCCCTGAGTCACCATCCCTTTAACTTGGGACAGAGGGGCCACTCGAAGGAGACCCCCTTTAGATGATCTAAGAGGGCGAACTGGTAGCTATGGGAGAAGGCGGTCTTTTAGATAGGCTGGGCCTAAGTCATGAAGAGCCTTAAAGGTCAGTACCATCATCTTCAGTTGGGATCGAAAGTGAATGGGCAGCCATTGCAGCTGCTGAAGGAGTTAAATAAAATAAATAAATAAATAAATAAATAAATAAATAAACAAACTGCTTCGATTGGCCTCCTGGATGGCACCACACTGGCAGTGGATGGTTTACATTCAAACCTGTGCCAACCATCAATGGGATTGCTCACAATAGCTTATTCCTTTGCAATGGATTCGGCTCGATTCTGGTCGCTAATAGGGAACTTGGTCACGAGGGAATGGAACGGTTTAGCAATTTCACCTCTGATTCCCTGATTCCCTGGTGAGCCATATTTCTTAATCCGACAAGACTGTATTAATAGTTGCTTTCCCGGCTGAAGGTAAATACAGTATAAATTGTCACTTCAGCATGTCACCCCCTTTTGTGGCATGCTGAATAATGAATTTTAACATCCTGCTGTGGTGTACCTGCTCCATGCTAAGCACTGGAAATCAGAGATGCTGCTTTCGTCTGGGAAGAGCCTGAAGTTTCAGAGCACAACTATTTGCTAACGGGGACCAATGTGGCCTTTTATGAGTGATTTCATGGTCCAAGATGCCAGAAGGTAGGATGGAGGACATGCTTGCAGAACTGACAGCACCTCCTGCTTGATGATGTCACTTCCTGCCACAATGTCACTTCCAAGTTAATGTCATCACTTCCGGTGGGTCCCGACACGAGTGCCATTCTAAAAAGTGGGTCCCGGTCTAAAAGGTTTGAATACCACTGGTCTATACTATTGCCAAGTCATTCTGCAGAATAGGATTGTCTCTCCACGACGTACTTGTAGGGTGATTTATTCTCCATGGTGAGATTTAATTAGAGACTCTGTAGAAGTGTTGATCATACAGCAACTTGACACAGACAGATTGGTTGGCTCCATAATTACACATCTGCTTCTATTGGGCACTGAAGTGTTTTTGCGTAAGAGTTAATTGAAAATGCAAGAATTTTTTTTAAGCTAAGTGCGGCAAAGGAAAGGTACAATATTGCATTTCTCAAGACAAAAAAAACAACAACCCTCTGGCGGATCTGTTGGGTGGTACTTAAGGAAGCATGCCCTAGTCGTGTTGATGTTGCAAGTGGTCTCTAACTGGTCAGAAGCTGGGCCCCAACACAAATCCCAACCTGCACCATGATGGGACCCAGTTTCTAGAGTCCAGTGGAGGAGATGGGTGGGCAAATGGGCAATTCTCTTCTGTTTCCCACCCAACGGTGGCCAGTGAAGATACATGACTATTGCATCTTTCTTTCTTTCTTTCTTTCTTTCTTTCTTTCTTTCTTTCTTTCTTTCTTTCTTTCTTTCTTTCTTTCTTTCTTTCTTTCTTTCTTCCTTCCTTCCTTCCTTCTTTCCTTCCTTCCTTCCTTCCTTCCTTCCTTCCTTTTCATTTCCTTCCTTCCTTCCTTCCTTCCTTCCTTCCTTCCTTCCTCTCCAGAATACTTGGGAAGGAGAGGAGGGACAGAGATTGGCCTTCAGACTTCATCAGGGTGCTTTGCATGCCCAATGTTTTCCTTGCCTTCCTTCCTCCTTTGTGCGTCTGAGCTCATTTCATCTCACTGACAAGGCACCGTCAGGATCACGGCACACTGGTGTGTGTGTGTGTGTGTGTGTGTGTGTGTGTGTGTGTGTGTGTGTGTGTGTGTGTGTGTGTCTCATATCCCCAATGCATCCTAATGAGTGACTCCCACCGCACAGCTGTGGACCACTCACGGCACACCGATTTGCCGTGGCACACAGGTTGAAAATCGCTGGCATACAGGACTGCAGCTTTAGGGCCAAATCCTCTCCAACATTCCAGCACCGAGACATCCACAATGCAGCCCTGAGCTAAGTAAGGGAACAACCTCTAAGACTGCCCGCAAAACCACAGAAAACAGTGTGTGCCCCATTAGCCCGGCTGCATCAGCACTGGAAAGTTGGATAGGATGCAGCAACCTCAGTATGCACAAACCTCCCCTGTTCCATCGACAAGCCCATCAGCATGGGGTTGAGACTTCCACAGGAGAATAAGTGATATGTCTCATTTTGAGTTTCTGGGCACTGCAAATAATTGATTTTCACATTTGGAAATTTTCTCCTGGGTTTTCATTTCATAAGTTATCGCCCCAGACTGTATGTGTATCCCTAGGAGAAAAATGCATTCCAGGAAGGAATTGGATCCTTATATAGTAAAATGTTGTTGATGATCTCTGCACAGCAGTAGCATATCTGATCCATAATCCTTGCAAATACAGTAAGAGGAAAACAGAAGAGAGAACAAAGGCAGTTATAATTTCCTGTCTGCTATTATCGCATTTCTCTGCAAAATATCTCTCTGACGCTCCCGAAATGCATGTTGTGTGCAGGCGGTAGCTCAAAAATGGGAAGGAGCTCCTTGGAACAAAGACAGGACATACATATGAATAAACTAACCCACGCTGCCAAGCTTGGTTGAATTCATATGGATAAGGCCTTTGTCGTGTTTCGAGAATTCCATGGACCAGCTTTGCTAAAATGTGGCATCAGGTGAGCTATCAGGTAAGAGCCCTGCTGAGCATCAAAGGGAGAAAAAAATAGCTCCAGCAGTAGACTACAGCCGAGAGCCACACATCCATTTGCTGAGACACACAGGTGGGAATATGGGGTTCTAAAAAGCAACACACACACACACACACACCAGTGTGCTTTCATTTTTTACCTGGCTACCTATACTGCACTAATCTCATCCTGATTTTTTTTTTTGAGTCAGAAACCACTTTCCCATTTTCCTCTTAACAAGTCCATAATCACTAGTAATGTTGTCAGTAATAAAGCAGGAAAGGGAATCACCGTTGAGTTCACGCTTGGGGAAGGAAATTTACAGAAAGCGATAATCAAATGTTGTAGGGAAAACGAATGCGTCCAACCAAACAGCCCATTGCTCACTTGAGTGAAGTTCAATGAGTTGCAGTCACCCGCAAAGTCTATTGATATGGGATCACACACACACACACAGACACAGACACAGACACAGACACAGACACACACACACACACACACACACACACATATATATCATATTATATATAATAATAACAGAGAGAGAGAGAGAGAGAGAGAGAGAGAGCGAGAGAGAGAGAGAGAGAGAGAGAGAGAGAGAGAGAGAGAGAGAGAGAGA
>JAJKFI010000062.1:3131925-3145501 GCA_029204185.1 Lerista edwardsae | reverse complement strand
GGTCAAGACCAGGAATCAATAAAAGCAAAAGCGATCAGCCGACAGATCTGGTAAACAACTGTGCACTTCACAAATGCACTGCCTTGTTTACGTAGTCCATGGCTAAATCCTTTCTTCCGGAACAAAATAAAATATCACAGAAATTCCCATTGTGAAGAATTTATTCTAATAGAACATTTTTTGGCAGCGCCAGCTCTGGGGATGCTCTCTTCCCTTACCGGGGAATGCATTTGTCATTATTACTGTTATTTACACCAATTAGTCCGTTATTGCACTTTGTGAGATTCATTATGTGCAATGCATTCATATACTTGACTTAACACACTGGAATTGCAATCTGTTTGCATATTTCTGTTGGATATAAAATAAATTACTGGCTCTGCAAACAAATACAGGGTTCTGCAAACAATACTTTATAGAAAGCATTCCTGGACAGAAAGCACCCATTGGAGAAATGGAGGGTGCAATCTTACACACATTTTCCTGGGAGTAAGCCCCATTGAACACAATGGGTCTTACATATGAGAAGCATGCATAGGATTGCATCCCATTAGGGTCCTTAAGAAAGGGATTGAGACTGATTTAACTAAGGGCACAATCCTAACCTGGAGACTGATTTAACTAAGGGCGCAATCCTAACCTGGAGTTAGGCCAGCACAAATTAGGCCAGCAAAGTTTGGCCGGCACAAGGGACACCATAAAGCACATTTGGACCACTCTTGGAGTCAGGGAGGATGGCGCACGTCTGTGCTCTGGCCTCTCTGATTCCGAGAGTGGTCCAAACATCCTTGACGGTGTCCGTTGAGCTGCCCAAATTTTGCTGACTTAGCTTATGCCGACCTAACCAATTTAGGATTGTGCCCTCAGAGGTGTAGGTAAAGGGGGCAGGGGGGTGCATTGCCCTGGGTAGCACGCCTTGACAGCAGATCCCGGGGCAAGCAGGAGGAGTTCTGAGGTCTAGGGAGTCTGCACACTCCCATACACCCTCTGGCCTCCAAAAGGTACACCCAGAAAGAAAGACATTGCCTCCCCTTTCTCATACTAACTTCCAGATGCCCCGAGAGAGGTGTTCTGAGCATCTGCCCTCTGGGGGGGGGATGTTAATTTTGTTCCCCCAGGAGCCAAATCCCTTAGTGATGCCACTGCACACACTCCCCCAGTGTCCTGCTTGGCACTTAACCTTGGCATCTTCTACCAGGCATCTTAACCTTGGCACCTTCTTGGCATCTTCCACCAGGGTGATGGATGCACATTGTGATGCACATTGGGGCAAAAAACCAAAACTTCACCTATAGGCTTATGGGTTCTGAGCTGTCTGTGACAGCTCAAGAGAGAGATCTCGGGGTGCTGGTGGACAATTCAATGAAGGTATCGACCCAGTGTGCATCAGCAATTAAGAAGGCCAATTCCATGCTTGGGGTCATTAAAAAAGGGGTTGAGAATAAAACAGCCAATATTATCATGCCATTGTACAAATCAATGGTAAGGCCACACCTGGGATATTGTGTACAGTTCTGGTCGTCGAACCTCAAAAAGGACATAGTGGAGTTGGAAAAGGTGCAAAAGAGAGCGACAAAAATGATTACGGGGCTGGCACACCTCCCTTATGAAGAAAGACTGCAGCGTTTGGGACTCTTCAGCCTAGAAAAAAGGCGCCCAAGAGGGGACATGATTGAGACATACAAAATTATGCATGGAAGGGATAGAGTCGAAAGAGGGATGTTCTTTTCCCTCTCTCAAAACACCAGAACCAGGGGGCATCCGCTAAAACTGAGGGTTGAGAGAGTTAAAACAGATAAAAGGAAGTACTTTTTTACCCAGCGGGTAGTTAATCTGTGGAACTCTTTGCCACAGGAGGTGGTGATGGCATCTGGTCTAGATGCCTTTAAGAGGGGATTGGACGGATATCTGGAAAAGTCCATTGTGGGCTATAGGCAATGATGGGTTGTAACCTCCTTACATTAGTAGTAGGCTACTTCAGAGTACTGGGTGCAAGGGAGTGGCAACAGGATGCAAGCATCTTGTTGTCTCATGCCTCCCTGAGGCACCTGGTGGGGCCACTGTGAGATACAGGAAGCTGGACTAGATGGGCCTTTGGCCTGATCCAGCAGGGCTCTTCTTATGTTCTTATGTTCAGTGTACCAAAGACCGTTTATATCCCCAGATCAGGCTGAATTCATGTTGAAATGGGCAAGTCCATCAGAGCATTCAAGTGGCTCAGATGCTCGGGTTGTCTCGGAAACCCCACTCTGCCTATCGGATGTGTTCCCCCTGCTCCGTTTCACCTTCAGCTTGGATATTTTAAGCGTTGCTGCTGTATTTTCCAGCACAATCAAGCACCTTTTAATGCTGTGCATGAATAAAGCATCAGGGCTCACTAGAATTACTCCTTAAAAAAAAAAAAACAATTCCACTGACACTTTAATTGTGAGGGGCTTTTAAAAGGTGCTTAATTACTGCTCAGACAGATGCACACTAACAAGAGAGCAGTTAATTTCAGATATAGATGCAAAACGCTTGTCTGGGAACCAAAGGGATCAAAGTCAACGCATCTTATTAACAGCGTTGTTGACATACGTGAGTGTAATGAAGGCGTGGGCAGCTTTTATGGCAGGTAATCCTCAAGTCCTATTGTAGATGGTCTTCTGAAGCCGAGAGTCCTCACTATTGAAGCACTAGGAAGAGCCCTGCTGGATCAGGCCAAAGGCCCATCTAGTCCAGCTTCCTGTGTCTCACAATGGCCCACCAGGTGCCTCAGGGAGTTCAGTAGTTCAGTAAGATGGACTAGATGGGCCTTTGGCCTGATCTAGTGGAGCTCTTCTTATGTTCTTATGTTCTTAACAGATCTGTCCTGTACGAATGTGTCCAATCCCCTTTCAAAGTCATCCAAGCTAGTGGCAATCAACCACATCTTGTGGCAAGGAATTCTGCAGACTAATAGCACACCACACCAGCTCTCTGCTCCCCTCCAAGGCTAGTCTAATCCTCAAATCACATGTTCCGGACAGATCCACTATTCCTAAAATATGACTCACAGATTATTTCACTTTTTAAACACAAATGCAGCTTGTCCACCCTCGCCTTTTCCTGCTGCTCGATACAGACGCTTACACCATGTGCAAAGCTATTCCTTATAGATTTTTTTTAAGAACAGTCACATTTTCCATCTGCTGCAGATTTCCACCCTGTAGACCCCGCCTTCCCCCAGTCCTATTTTAAGCCCGGCTTTCTGTTGATCCAAACTCACACACATCTTGCATTCCTAATTTTGCATGCCAGCTTCATCTCCCACCGCAAACAAGTTAAAATGATCATTTGCCCTCCCTCTTCCTTATGCCACAAGCATTCCTCCAGCTTCCCCACATTATGAAACAGGACTTCATCAAATGAAGGTGTCTTTCCCTTTCCAGCAGATACACTGCTCCCACGCGATGGGTTTATTTTTAAAGGAATTCAGTCATTGACAGTGCACAGATTCGAACAGTATCCACCGTAGCCAGGGTTTACATAGCAACAGTGATATCCCGCCTCCTTGGGATAGAGCGACTATTCTCCCATTTAGAAGACTGTCACATCAATGCCCAGGAGGGGATTATATATCCATTCATTTCATGGTTG
This sequence comes from Lerista edwardsae, assembly GCA_029204185.1. Classification (NCBI taxonomy): domain Eukaryota; kingdom Metazoa; phylum Chordata; class Lepidosauria; order Squamata; family Scincidae; genus Lerista; species Lerista edwardsae. The sequence continues at coordinate 3,141,883 of JAJKFI010000062.1, read as the reverse complement.
AATTTCGCCTTGATTTAGCTCAACCAACCTCATCCCAATAGGAGCTGTCCTGCCACAGATCGCCATGTAGCCTAGTGCCGAGGCAGTTTTTGGAGCTGGTTGGCTAAACATCTCGTCCATGAATCTTGCCTTCCCTGGCTTGGCAACCAGCTCTACTAACTGATACATTAGGTCAGTGTTCTCCAACCTGGAAACCGCTGTGCATCAACAAATTATGAAAACTTTGGTATGCATGAATAATGCCACCATGTTATATATCATTGGAAAGGTAATTTAATGCAGAATGCAATGCAATGCAGAATGCAATGCAATGAAACAAACCAGTGTATAATATCGTTACTCTATCAAAGGTTATGGCCAAAAAACCCCAGAGAAGATGAAACTACAACTGTGACATCACTTCCTGTTTTGGACTCTGCACTGGACTATACTTTCATTAGCTACGGCCCAAGGTTCTAGCTTAACATGGAACTGCCTGTCATAGTGATCACACGTTCCTTGCACAGCATGCCTCAAGCCTGTTTAAATATGGACTGCAGTGCTCATAATTGCTTATTGCAACAGTGAAAAGTTTCCTTGAAACAGTGAAAAGTTTCCTTGAAAATAACATTACAATGACTTTGAAAATGGGCACAGTTTTTTTTTAAAATAAAATAATAATAAAAATGCATTCCTCTAGAACAAATCTTTATTCATAATCACACCTCCCCTTTGGACAATGCTTTCCCCATTTGTTTCATTATTAGACGGCCCTTGGAGACAATTAAGATGTAGAATACCCTCAATGTGCATTTCAATTAGCCATCCATCAGATCTGCTAAATTGAATCAACAGGGAAACAGATGTTTAAAACACCTCTTAATGCACAGCAAGGGATCAGCCTGCGATCCCGAGATTGAGAATGATGAAGTAGTAAATAGCTCTCGGATGATGGCATGTGTGTAATGGGACTCGAGCATAGATGTAGTTTTATGAACATTTAGTGAATTTGCATTTCAAGTCTCTAACCTTCATGTTCTCACCAAAGGAAGGTAATCCCTGCACAGAGAAAGCTAGCTCGAAGAATGGGCATGAAACCTAGAGTGTTATTTCCATTCTTCAAGCTAGCTTTCTCTGTGCAGGGATTACCTTCTTTGAGCTAGCTTTCTCTATGCAGGGATCTGGTGAGAACATGGCCATTACAGCCTTTTTTTTGTTACCAGTTAAAAAGCTTCTTGCTCCTGCTGCCTGCTGCCAAGAGCTTGACATATATACCATTCCCCCATGACACACTTAATGTAAGGACACAAATACAGTAGTGATGATCTCCATTCCCATGGACCTAACATCATCTGAAGGACATTGGTTTTCACATTCCATCACAATACATCTATAAAGGGCCAGAACACAGATCATTGACCATTGGCCAATAGCTCTTCTTTTTCCACCTCTGTTGCTATTCTCATCTGTGGAGGGAGCATTTGCACAAAGGACTCTCCCTTTAGCCCATAGGAGGTGCATTTTACAGCAGCAAGGTACCCCTGCCAGACAACAAACTGTTTTCCAATTGCATGCTTACATCCCTGTCACCGTTTCCCCGCTGGATTCATAGGAAATGGAAAGCGACACCACGTTTAGCTGCCAACATTGGAAACGGTACAATGTCCGGGAGCCAGAATGAATGGCTGGAGGCAGCCGATAACATTGAAGGCAGTATCGCTTTGCCTGTTCCAAAATGAGATTCATTTCTGGTAGTTCGGGGCAATGCAATGCCTGGCTTAAGACACCAATATTTATTCTATACAAGCAGAGAAACGGGGAGGGGGGAGCCCGAGATCGGAGCCAGATGGGGCTTCACAGGAAGTGGAAGGACATGCTTACGATCATTCCGTTGGATTTGAGTAGCCTGAAAACAAAGGGGCAGCCCTAGAAACAACTCAAGAGAAAAGAGCATTCGCCACACTTCATAATGGGTCTTTGACCAATTCCACTCATTCGTTGAATAGCTTCTGGAAGGATTCATCCATAGTCCAGAAGCCTTCTTCCTGTTAATAAATGCAGTCAGTGCTCATGATCCGCGAGGGTTCGGTTCCTGGAAATCCCCGCGGATAGCAAATTCGCAGCTGATGAACCACTGATCCATTGGACCAATGGGGTTCGGTGCAAAGGGTACCTTATCTGCCATCAGAAGAATCCAGCAGAGACCCTCAGGAAGCCAGCAGAGTGCAACAGGAAGCGCCAAAAGATCTCAGAATGCTGCAGAGACCTTCCAAAGGCGGCAGGGATCTTCAGAATGGCACCTGTACCCAGCATGGACCCCTTAAACATGGCTGGTGGGTGCTTCTGCCAGTCATTTTAAAAGGGTCAGCGCTGGTCGCAGGTGCCATTCTGAAGGTCCCTGCTGCCTTTGGAAGGCCTCTGCATAGTGGATAACAAGGACAGTGGCACAGGTAATGAGGTAAGAGCAATTCTGCCCCTCGCATATAAACCAATTCACCGATAGCAAGGTCACATATAAAGAGGACTGACTGAGCTGAATTCCCCCCACACACTGCATCTTGTTGCCACTGCCCTGCATCTGGCATTCTGAAGTAGCCTACTTCTAACGTTAGGAGTTTGCACAAGCCATCATGGCCTATAGCCCGCGATGGACTTTCCCTCCAGAAATCTGCCCAATCCCTTGTGGCAAGGAGTTCCACAGATTAGTTACCCACTGGGTAAAAGAAGTATTTCCTTGTATCCATTCTAACTCTCCCAACACACAATTAGTCAGATGCCAAGTTTCTGGTACCAAGTGTCGGACCCATTACGATGGACCATCATCACAGGGGCTGCAATTGCGGCCCTTGGCTCCTTGCCGGAACTAGTGATCAAAAACTTGAAAATAGAAATCAGGAGGGAGGCTGGAACAGCCTGGGAGGAGAGCCGATTTTGCAATCAGCGGTAAGAGAGCAAGCAAAAACAAAGCTTTTACTCACTTGACTGTCCAAAATACTCAAAGGAAAGGACTCAGAGAAGTGTTCCCAAGAAGCTCATCAGAGGCACAGAAAGAGGCAGGAAAACAGGCATTGCTTTGGGAAACGAAGCAGTAATGCAGACACCAACTAGAAGGCATTGGCTCAGGCGGCCAAGGAGAGACTGAAAGAACGGGCTTTGAAAAGACATAGGAATGGAATCCCAGTGGATAATGAGGCATGACTTGTATCGTTGGAATATTTGTTTGATTCACAGAGATACCAGATGAGCATTAGATAATGGAAGATACCAAAGCACTCTTGGAAAAGCAAAAGGCCACATCAGTCCCCCAAAGAGGCATTCCTGCACACCAATTGTGGTTGTGGGGTGAAACAGGAAGGTTTCACCACTGATGCACCTGGAGTGGTTATTCTGGTGCACCAGTTCTGGCCCATGGGCCAGAGTTTGGAAGCACCTACAATAAGCTGTTGGGTACCAGTTTGAAGGAAGGGGTGATACAAAGAGGAAGTTGTAGTATCTTCATCCTCCTACTCATATCCAATTGTGGTCTTCAGAACATCTCATACCTCAATCCTTCATAGACCTTAGGTGGTTCTCAATTGACTTTTTCTTTTCTTTTCTCATAAAAGGATTTTTTCCTCCTTTAATGGAAAATCAATGGAAATGCACAAATCAAGTCAGCCGTTGGGGTACTTCTGTTGGACGTCCCCTCGTGATGCATTGCTTTCATCCATCATCAGAATGATGGCAAACCAGTGATGTATTATAACCATGGATTATTCAAATGACAGGGGGCTCATAATTAAGTGGTGTGGAGGGCCACGGGGAGGGGGGAGGGCTATCTCATGCCTGCCTTACGGGTTTCAATTTGCTCTTTTCAAGGTGCACGAACAACAGAATGATGGAGAAAGCCATGCCGGCTGTATTGCATCAAATAATTATAACATCATTACTGGGCTATGCGGAGCAATGGCGCTGTCCAAATGGGAACTGGGTTGCCATGGCAGCCCACACAAGTAGCAAGTACCAACAGGAGGTCTGGCTGGGTGGTAAAGTTGCTGCCTCTGAAGACAGGAGATCCCCTGGGTCAGCAGTTCAAGTCAGCCAGAAGCAGTGATGTCATGCAGGGGGTACGTGAGTACCGGTTTCTAGGATTACAGCTGGCCCCGCCCATTTACCCGCCCACTCATCGACTCCGCCCCCTGCAACGTTTGAATTTCCTGCATGTTTGAGTTGCCTGCATGTTCTCAGAGCCAGGAAGGCAGTGAGCGGAGCCTTGCCTTGCCTTGCCACTGAAAAATGAGCTGCTCTGGGGTTTTGAAACTGTTGGGTCACTTTAACATGATGCCAGGCCTCCTTAACATGTTCTGGAGGTGCTGAGGAATACTGTTGCAACTGTTGGGTCAGTTTAAAATTGTCTGAGGCCTCAAAAAGGGCTTTTTTCATGTCCCTTCCTGCCACGACCTCACTTCTGGCTTATGACGTCACTTCCGGTGGGCGGGTCCCGACACGTGCCAATCAAAAGTGAGTACCTGTTGTTAAATCATTTAGATGACACCACTGGCCAGAAGTTATTGTGAACTGCTGATAGAGACGAGTCTCTCCAGTTGGTGAGACGAGCGGAGATGGCCACTCTTCAAGTGAAAGTGGAGGAGTTGCCTGTCAAGCATGGGAGGGATGTATGCGGCAAGAGAGTTGTGAAGGATCCCACCTGGAAGGGAGATAGTTCTATGCAAGATGCTTGTAGCAACCTTATGTAAACAGCCTTGATTAAAGTCGGAGGAGGCATTCAATGACCAGAAAGGCAGTATATGAATACTGGTATGATGATGATGATGCCTACTACTACTGCTGCTGCTGCTGCTGCTGCTGCTACTACTATTACTACTACTACAGTAGTAGTAGTAGAAGTACTACCACCACCATAGAAGCTACTTCCTCCTTGGATGAGTTGACATTTATTTATTAACAGCAAAATCCCTAGGAGGAAGAACATTTGGAGACCACTAACTCTTCAGAACAGAAAAGTCTTCACAGCGCCACTGCAATATCCTATAAATATTATATTATCTCAGCAATTGCCCTCTTTTAAGCACTATGCACTTCCCTGCTCTGTTTCTTCTTAGGTGCAGCTTGGAGCATGCTGAATATCTTAAGCCTTGCCGAGAGCTATACTGCAGCCTCGTAATCCTTTATTTGGCTGTTGGTCAAAGTACAAATGGCAAGGCTAAACGGGTCTCTTTTTTCCTTTGGGGTATTATGGGGAAAAAGAACCACACTGTAGCTGCTTCTTTTCAGAGAATTAAGATACAATGAGAGGAATGTTTTGAGCTTATTCTCATGCCTCATCACTCTTCATCAATTTTGCCCTGAACACAAAGGTACACCGTAAAGTATGTTTGGACCATTCTCGGAGTCAGGGAGGATGGCGCATGTCTGTGTGCTGGCCTCTGAGTGGTCCAAACATACTTTATGGTGTCACTTGTTCTAGCCCAATTTTTCTGGCCTACCTGTGCTGGTCTAACTCCAGGTTAGGATTGCACTCTCAATCTCCAGTATTTCTAGGTAGGGCAGGGCCAAATTTCTTTCTGAAACCTTGAAATCAGTGGCCAGCTATGAGATCGGCCAACAATACGACTTGCTAGAAGCACACGTTCATATTCCCACCAACACATTTCATCATAAGCCACCAGCTGGTTTGATAATATAACTGAGAAATTTAAACATCTGGCACTTCAGATTTGATAAATATTGTGGAATATAAAACCCCAATAAAAGTCCATGGCAAACATGCCATGTTTATGCAAGCTCTACCCCCATGAGTAATGAAGCCTTTTTTTTTTTCCTGAGCTCTAGAAAGGATTTTAGTAACTGTGTGGGTTTTTTCCCCCCTCTTGTAATTCATAAAAAAATTGTTGCAGGCACAACAAGACTGCCCTAAATAATTTGCATTTGTGTCGGCGACATTTGTGGTTGTGATATTGCACTTGATTATGCCAACTGATTATGCCACGTAGAGGGGCGTGGTGGCACAGCGGGTTAAACCACTGCTGCTGGGTTTTCCGACCGGAAGGTTGGGAGTTCAAGACTGCACAACGGAGTGAGCTCCTGTTGCTTGTCCCAGCTCCTGCCAATCTAGCAGTTTGAAAGCACCTACATGCAAGTAGATAAATAGGGACCACTTTGGTGGGAAGGAAACGGCGTTCCGTGTGCCTTGGCGTATAGTCATGCCGGCCACATGGCCACGGAAGCTTGTCCTTGGACAAAACGCTGGCTCTACAGGCTTAGAAACGGAGATGAGCACCGCCCCCTACAGTCGGTCATGACAAGACCATTCAGTCGTGGGGAAACCTTTACCTTTACCTATACCAACTGAAAAGCTTGTGGAAATGAAGTCAAGGCACTGGCAATGAATGCATTATCCACCAATGCATCTACGTGGCACCTGGCAGATGCTCAATGACAAAGAATAATAAATGTCTGACATGTCCCGTAAATGTGTGACACTCAATCAAAATCCATTGGAAGCCGAGAGCATGTACTGTAGGGTGTGAGCAAGTCTGATGGCTCCATTTCAAAGTTCCCCCTTGCGCTCGGGGCCTCTGATGCTTAGAATACGTCTGTCAACGTTTTGCAACGTGCCCAGCCACGCTCTGAACTGAAAACTTCTATTTCATCTCTCAGTAGTTCTGTTTCTCCATCTATTTGTCTCAGGCCCTGTTTGTCCTGAAAGTTTTCCAATCGATCAGTCTCTCCAGAAATAGAAGGAAACAAAACGAAAGGTTGACAACAAAACTGGCAGAACTACTGAAATTAGCTTGTGGCAGAGGGAAAAAAATGATGCCTGGAAGTGATGTCACAACAGGAAGTGACATCACAGTGGTATTTTCATTTTCTTGCTTTTTTTGCCATAACTTCCGATAAAATGAAGATATTACTGTACACCCCAGTTTGTTTCAATGTGTTCTGCATGAAATTCTGCATCAAATGATATAGAACAGGACAGTTTTAATCCTAAAAACCGTGATTTTAACAAATGATTTTAACATGACAGTTGTATTTAGTTGTATTTAGGTTTTCTGTTTTTTTGGCCATAACTTTTGATAGGGTTTCTGCCATTGCATTCTGCATGACATTCCTCATTGAGGGCACAATCCTAACCCAGAGTTAGGCCAACACAGTTAGGCCAGCAAAGTTTGTCTGGCACAGGGGCCACCGTAAAGTATGTTTGGACTGTTCTCAGAGTCAGAGAGGCCAGCACACAGACGTGAGCCATCCTCCCTGACTCGAAGAGTGGTCCAAACACACTTTACTGTGACCCTTGTGCCGGCCAAACTTTGCGCACATCTGTGTGCTGGCCTCTCTGGCTCCGAGAGTGGTCCAAACATATGTTATGGTGTCCCTTGTGCCAGCCAAACTTTGCTGGCTTAATTGTGCTGGCCTAAATCCAGGTTAGGATTGTGCTCTGAAGGGAACAAAACAAAACAAACCCCCAAGAGTGCCCCCACAAACCCTATGCACACACCATGCATTTGAAGTTAGTTCTTTTATCCCACCTCTTCTGTAGCATGGTATTCTTTGGAAAGCTGTTGTCTTTTACTTGCAGTCAGCATTGGCGAAAGCAAGATTATACTGTAAATGTTCTTTCATCCCAGTATTTATTTGTCCAGGTATTTATTTGCATGCAGGTAGCCAGGGAGTCACAAATCAGGCAGAAGAGCCCTGTAGGGGAAAAAAAAGCATCTCGATTCTTTTCCATACTGGCTTTCTGCCAAGGCTTTGAATCGTTTTCTTGCAGAGGTAATATATTCGCCCAATCATGATAACAATGAAAGAACATCACCTTTCCGTTAGCAATTTAAGGATCCAGGGTAAACATCTCCCGCTCCCCAGTGCAACCACGGAAAACCGTACCATGCAGGGAGGGAAATGCTTTTGACCCAACGACATTTAATTGGAACAAATAGTTTTGCTGGTTTTAAGGGCATCAATTTCACTCTACATGCGAGTGTATATCTTCACACAGTTATTTATGCATTTGTCCTCATTTAGTTGCTGAAAGAGAACATTGGATCCTACATTCTTTCCGCTCAGAATGTTTATTGCCAAGGTAATTGAGCTCCACGTAAGGAATACGTTTGAATGGAGTCTGCTGACTAAATTATTTTCAGTTAGCGATCCCGTAGGGTTCTGTCCAGTGATGTCATTCAGGGGGAACGGACCAGAACGGGCGTTCCGGATCCTAACGGGCTCCGTGGCTGGTTCCGGGTTCCCGACAAGTGCCAATCAAAAGTGAGTTCCTGTTCCTAAATCATTTGAATGACACCACTGGTTCTGTCCCCATCTTGGTTGCATTGGATGGTCATATGGGTGTGTATTTCTGTTAGGCTGGAGGCTTGCTTGTTGCAGTGGATCAGTGCTTTAGTAGATCTCAGTAGAGATTTTCCGTCTCTCACAACACCAGAACCCAGGAACATCTACTAACATTGCGGGTGGAATCCTAACCTGGAGTTAGGCCGGCACAATTAAGCCAGCAAAGTTTGGCTGGCACAAGGGACACCGTAAAGTATGTTTGGACCACTCTCGGAGTCGGGGAGGATGGCGCACATCTGTGTTCTGGCCTCTTGGACTCCGAGAGCAGTCCAAACATATTTTCCATCCCTTGCACCAGCCAAACTTTGCTGGCCTATCTGTGCCAGCCTAACTCCAGGTTAGGATGTCTCTCTGAGTGTTGAAAAAGTTAGAATAGATAAAAGAAAATACAGTTTTATCCTGTGCGTAATAATCTGTCGAACTCCTTGCCCCAGGAGGTGGTGATGGCATCTGGCCTAGGTGCTTTTAAAAGGGATTGGACAGATTTCTGGAGGAAAAATCCATTGCAGGCTACAGGCCATGATGGGTGGCACAATCTCCTACTTATTTTATAAGTAGAGTACTTCAGAATGCCAGGTGCAAGGGAGTGGCAACAGGATGTAGGCATCTTGTTGTCTTGTGTGCTGCCTGAGGCATCTGGTGGACCACTATGAGGGTGCAGTCCTAACCTGGAGTTAGGCGGCCAGCACGGGGGACACCGTAAAGCGTGTTTGGACCACTCTTGGAGTCAGGGAGGATGGTGCATATCTGTGTGCTGGCCTCTCTGACTCCAAGAGTGGTCCAAACATACTTTACTATGTCCCTTGTGCCAGCCAAACTTTGCTGGCCTGTGTGCTGGCCTAACTCCAGGTTAGGATTGCACTCCTACGTGAAGCTGGACTAGATGGGCCTTTGGCCTGATCCAGCAGGGCACTTAGATTCTTAGTAATATGAATTTATTACAGATTTTTGTCCTCCGCCTCCCTACCCCCTGCTGACTGAACTCAGCCAGGGCTGGTTCCACTTAGCAGGCTGGTACAGGGGCCGGATCTGTCCTTCTCGGCTGGCATGACTTCCTGCACTGGTTCATCCACCTCCTGGAGTTGTACAGAGGTGCCTTACGGCATGTTGGCGACACTCTTAGGCTGGTGCAGGTGAACTGAGCCACCCTGTCCACTTCAGGATTGCACCCTAAACCATATAAAGAAATCTCCTACAGTTTATGGGGGGAAGGCTTTGCTCTTTCCTTGTCTCTTTGGAGCACTGAAGCCTGAATCATCCCAACATCTTTGTCCCCATTAATTGGTCCTTTTTGTCTCTATTAGAGTGGAACTGCCGGATCAGAGGAGTCCCTGGCATCCTTTCATGTGGGCGAAATAGCACTGGGCTCTCCTCCACTGGATCATTTCTCCTGGTGTTTACTGCTGCCCTTATGCGAGGTGTGAGTTGCTATAGCAATGCAGTTGTCCATGGTGATGCTTTGCATATGAACACGTTCTAATGTCAGGATGGGGATGGGGATGGGGAGGAGAAACCTAGAGGAATAGACTGCAATTCAGAAAGGTGCTCTCTCTCTCTCTCTCTCTCTCTCTCTCTCTCTCTCTCACACACACACACACACACACACACACACACACACACACACACACAC
>JAJKFI010000062.1:3095388-3111500 GCA_029204185.1 Lerista edwardsae | reverse complement strand
CAATCAATCAATCAATCAATCAATCAATCAATCAATCAATCAATCAATCAATCAATCAATCAATCAATCAATCAATCAATCAATCAATCACTAGTATTTATATACCGCTTTTCAACACAAAGTTCACAAAGCGGTTTACAGGCAAATAATAACATTAAAGTTAAATGGCTCCCTGTCCCAAAAGGGCTCACAATCTAAAAGAATGGAGAACACCACCAGCAACAGCCACAAGAAAGACACTGTGCTGGGGTGAAGAGGGACAATTGCTCTCCCCCTGCTAAATATAAGAGGACACCACTTGAAAAAGTGCCTCTTGCCCAGTTAGCAGGGGTTAATTTGCAGCAGGGTCGTACAGCTCACTCCCAGAGATTTATTGAAATGTTCCCATACGGTTTTCTCTTACGTACCAGGTGATCCAATTTATTCTCCTGCGGCCCGTCGCATCCCTGATATTGCAAAGGCTGTAGTCCATGTATCCTTTCATCGAAACGTACAGCTTGCTTCGGCATTGCTGGCTCGTTTGTGTTCCTTTTTCTTTTAAAGTTTGAATCCCATTCCCCCCCCCCTTGTGAACCTTCTTTTCCACCGGGCACAGTCCCCTCAAAGCCTTTGCCCTGCAGCCTTCATTGAAATCAGCGCGAGTTGCAGCTCAGCGCAAATGTGCTGTGAAGAATTGGCACATCAGTCAGCGAAGCCATCAAACAGTCCATGCAGGGCCAGCCTCAGAGGTTGCCAGTCCTGAGGTCCTGGGTACCAGGTGATATGCTCACCCTGCTGGTGTTGGGCCCCCAAAGTGCGGGGCCCAATGCGACGACATTGGTCACATTGGCTTAAGGCCGGCCCTGGCTACCAGCTCTGTGTTTTTGCAATTTCCCTTTATGCAGAGAATACTAAGCAAGACTTCTCGACCCCCTTTGCCTTTTTTGGGGGGTGGGGGCTGCAGGCATGTGTTCCAAAGCTTTGCATCTATCGCCGAGTGTCACTCTCCAGCACCGCCTTCCCTGGCATTTTCCAGGAACATCTGGCCCAACAGGCAGCCTGCTTCCCGCCACGATCATTTATACCCGCACCTGCTAGAAACGAAGCTTGCAGCAGCTTGCTAAGCTTTTGCTATGACAGCACGTGATCGATACTGTTGGGCATCCCGGCGAGGCAAAGCCAGAAGAAGGCACGAGCCATTTCTAAACAGTGCACCCAGCACTGACGTAGCTAATGCAAGTGTAGCCCAGTGCAGAGGGCAAAATGGTGCCCTGGAAGTGACTTCACAGCAGGAAGTGACATCACAGCTCTATTTTCATTTTTGTGGTTTTTTGGCCATACCTTTTGATGGAATGAAGGTATTACACTCTGGCGTGTTCCGTTGCATTCTGCATTAAATTACCTGTTGAACGATATATAACATGATGGTATTATGTGTACTTACCCAGGTTTTCACCATTTTAGCCACTAGCGTCAAGCTCAGCTTGTTGCCCCCTTAAAGCTTGCTGCCCAGTGCAATTGCACCCTTGAGCACTTCTTTAGCTGTGCCCCTGGAACCCAGGCACTCTTGTCTTCTGAGTACACAAAAAGCCTTATATTTGCCTTGAAAGGTGGGCAGCCCAATCCTATACTGCACCAGAACAGGCAGGCTGGCAGGCCTGTGCTATATCCAGCACAATATTGGAGGCAGCTGGAAGCCAGCTCGGGATAAGGGGATGATTTTCCTTTACCCCGGAATAGGCTCCCATAGTACCAATAGGGATGCTCAGAGCTACGCCACCAAAATCACAGGGACATGGGTTAGGATTATTTGTCCTTGTTAGAATGCCTCCAGGAAAGAAGGGCTCCTTCGCTAGCCAGATGCAAAGCCATGCCTTTGGCAGTGACGCAAGGCAGTTATAGGGGAACGCCTTATACTGATAGACGTTGTTCGTGTTCCCTTGGTGGGGTAGAGTCGCTTGTTCACTTGATTCTTCACTGTCTGTTTCATGCTGAGGCCCAGAAGAAGTTCTTAGATTGAGTGCTGAGGAGAAAGCATCATCTCCCAGAGTCTGAGATGCTAAAATAGCTACTCTCGGGTAGCGAGCCAATTCGAACTCCAAAGGTTCACCTTTCTGCACCAGGCGGTGAATTGCTGCCACTCACAATGGGGTCTGGGGGGCTAGATTTCTATTTGATGGTTTAACCTTGTATTGTATACAGTGGTGGTATCTAAAGTGGGAGGAACCGGAACGCTGGGCGGGACGTACGGTTGATTGGCAGCCTGTCCGTTCCCCTGCCTGCCCGCCCGCTGTGCGGGCTGCCCCCGGTTGGCGTGCCCTACCGCTGCTTGCCCAGGCACCCGGCGCACCCCCACCTGTCCCCCTGGCGACCTGCGCGGTGGGCGGGCAGGCGGCGGAACCGAATGGACGGGCAGCCCCACATAAGTCCCGGTTCCTCCCGCTTTAGATACCACCACTGATTGTATAGATGTATGTTCATAGGTCTGTATATAAGCCAATAAAGATTTGGAATCAGGATCGGGTTAGGATCCAGCATAAGCCCGAAAGGGATCCATTTTTTTTTCTTTGCTACCACTAGGATTGTTAGGCGCAATCCTAACCTGGAGTTAGGCCGGCACAGTTAGGCCAGCAAAGTTGGTGGGCACAAGGGACACTGTAACATAGGTTTGGCCCATGCTTGGAGTCAGAGAGACCAACACACAGATGTATGCCATCCTCCCTGAATTCAAGAGTGTAGTGGTCCAAATGCCCTTGTCCCTTGTGCTGACCAAACTTTGCTGGCCTAACTGTGCCGGTTTAACTCCAGGTTAGGACTGCACACCAGGAAACATTACAAGGATAATGTCTATTTTTGTCAAATTTTCATCCTGCCGGTGTTGCAATCCTCTCAACGGTGCCTTCTTTCTTCTCCCAAATGAACGGCCTTTTTTTCATTACCCATTTTGAGATCTTGACAGCTCATTGTGAACCAGCGCAGACTATACCTGATCAGAGTGATAATTTTCAAATCACTTTCTCTTCATAGGAACATAAGTTTGGGAGCATTATTTATTCAAATTGCTTCGCTGTTGATGGACCACCTAGGAGACTGGGAAAATTATTGCCTTGGAAATGATCGATTGGGAGGAACGGCAATTGTAAGAGGCAGCTGGGTCCCAAAAGCATACTATTTACTAAAGAGAAATCGCAAATAACACCCAGCTTCAAAGTGGCATCATTATCTCCATTGCAAGAATCCTTCTAGTACCTATAAAATGCAATCATTCAAAGAGACATTTTCCACCAAATGTTTCAATACCGTTGAATCTGGTGGGTCCTGTGTTTCAATCTTTCTATCATTTCAACAACACCCATCTCGAGGCATAATGTTATGTGTTCATGTGCCCTGGAATAAAGAGGCTAGAGAGAAGTAATGATCAGGGCAAATTGTCCTGCCCCCTGATTTCTTCTTCTTCTTCTTCTTCTTCTTCTTCTTCTTCTTCTTCTTCTTCTTCTTCTTCTTCTTCTTCTTCTTCTTCTTCTTCTTCTTCTTCTTCTTCTTCTTCTTCTTTTAAAAAAGAGCGCAATCCTAACATGGAGTTAGACCGGCATAGTTAGGCCAGCAAAGTTTGTCTGGTTCAAGGGACACCATAAAGTACGTTTGGACCACTCTTGGAGTCAGAGAGACCAGCACACAGACACGCTGCACCTAGAGCAGCCATACTGAAAATAAGGGAAGATGGGATGCTGGAAAAGGGGACTGTGTGGTTGTTTTGCTTGTGCCAAGGTTGTAAATAGGCTTTTTTCTCTCTTTCGGATTCACTTTACTATTGGAAAATAACTGAGAAATACCCCCAATGATTGTTGCATTCTCAGGAAAGCAGCAGGCTCTGGCATCACAATTACAGCACTTCCAGCCATGACATCACTTCCGGTGAATCGTGGACTGATTGTCATAAAAAAGAGGGTCCTGGTGCTAAACAGTTTGAGAACCATTGGACTATGGTCTTCATTTCTGCCCAAATGCATGTTCTTCAGCACAAAGGACCAGGAACAAGTAGTTGCTTCAGTCCAAAAAACTCCTGCATAATATATATATATATATTTCTGCAATGCTGAATCTGCCAGAGTCTCACCTTTTAATAGGAAAAAGCGATCCAGAAAATGAGAAAAGATGGCCAGCCTCCTGGTGATGTGTGCTAACCCGTACTGTACACAAAGGCAAGAGAAAAGATTATGAAAAAGCAATCAGGGCATGGTAATGTTAATAGGATTGTTGTCAAAGCACATCGAGAGTAAAATGAATGAACGCTGAACTTTGGAGTGATTCAGCAGAACCACAGAATGATCCCCCATGGGGTGACCTGACAGGGCATAGAAAATCCTTTTATAATGTTTACTTAATGTTCAGGCTGATTGAACAGCAGATGTAAAGTGGTTGGTGGGACGGTTTGTTGTCTTGGGAGAAAGACACCAATGGAAGGACAAGAACACTGGCTCATGGGCTCCATTGGCTATTTGTGTCTTAAACAAAAATGAGGCTGGATAAACTTTAGAGATAGGGCAGAGTAGACAAAACTTAGGGATACTGCATTTTATTTTATTTTTTTGCATTTGACAAGCTAGTTGTTGCCCTTTTGATGAATGTTGTTGCACTGTAAAGCATGTTTGGACCACTCTCAGTGCCCTATCCTAACCTGGAGTTAGGCCATCACAGGTAGGCCATCACAGTTTAGGGCCACTGTAAAGCACGTTTGGACCATTCTCGGAGTCAGGGGGGATGGTGCATATCTGTGTGCTGGCCTCTCTGACTCTGAGAGTGGTCCAAACATGCTTTATGGTGTCCCTTGTGCCAGCCAAACTGTGATGGCCTAACTCCAGGTTAGGATTGCACCCTAGGAGTCAGAGAGGCCAGCACACAGACGTGTGCCATCCTCTCTGACTCCAAGAGTGGTTCAAACCCGCTTTATGGTGGCCCTTCTGCTGGCCAAACTTTGCTGGCCTAACTGTGTCGGCCTAACTCCAGGTTCGGATTGCACTCTGGGTGTCTGCTGGCCTCTTTGACATTTTTCAACAATGGCACACACCACAGAGCAGAGAACATATATCATGTATGTGAGAATGAGCATAGAACCTTCTAGTGTTCACACTACATAAAGTTTTTTTTTTTTTTTAAGACTTGGACAAAAATGTCTGAATTTCAGAACAGTCTGGATTTCTGATGTCTGGACAAGGGATAATCTACCTGTATATGACAAAACATGCACAGTGCTTTGTGAAATGATAGGTTTCTGACCTCAGTTGTTTACAGTGTGTAAGTTTATGCCTTAAGGACTGGACCGAATGATTTCCTTTTTTTGTCAAAGAAGGTAGGAAGTAGACTATACCTCCATAGGAAGTATGATGCCACACTGGTTTCCCTTATGTATCTATTTTTCATAAT
This sequence comes from Lerista edwardsae, assembly GCA_029204185.1. Taxonomy (NCBI): domain Eukaryota; kingdom Metazoa; phylum Chordata; class Lepidosauria; order Squamata; family Scincidae; genus Lerista; species Lerista edwardsae. The sequence goes on along the minus strand of JAJKFI010000062.1, from coordinate 3,106,097 downwards.
TACAGAATTAATAAATACGACAGTTTTTTTTTAAATTGTACCCCTGTTTAGAAAAGCTGAGATGAAAGTCAAACATGGCAACATTTTTCTTTCACTTTATTCTTAAGGCCTCTGGAAACTAATGAGATTTATTCTGAGAATTAGTTTATAATAGCGCTTTAACTGCACTGTGACATTTAATAATGTCAGAAGGATTTTGCTTTAGGCCAAATGATTTCAGTCTCTGTAGAAAATTAATTACTGCTTTCTGAATAAACCATGTTTTTTTTTCTGGGTTTTTTTTTTCTTCAGTGAGCTAAGCAATATTTTCAAGGTTAAGCTGCTCTCCGAAATGTTGAGGAAGTCTTTAAATGAAGAATAAATTTCGAGATGGAGATATGGAATATTGGTTTAACCACATTGTTGGAAAGCAAATGAATTGCAGGAGGCAATCAGTGGAATGCAACATCTATTATCATTGATGGCATGGGAATGTTTGGGTAATATGGGGATAATAAGTTCTTTTTCTTCCCCAATTGTTTTTTGAATACTTTTTGATGGACACTGTGAGCAAACTAAACAATGAATTGAGTATGCTACCATTAGGGTCAGTCAGGATCCATACTGAGGGATCACACAGACCATCTGTCTCTCATACCGGAACCTTCCGAATTGGGGGCGTTGGAAAAATCCAATACATCATCTAGGGATAGGCAGGGAAGGTCATGGGGGCACATTGCCCCAAAGGCCCCAGCAACATGGTGCTAGCACTACTGTAGAGTACCAAGACACAAGAGGCGTATCTGTTACAGGCATTGTATGAAAGTCAGGTATTCTATTGCAGTGTTATTCAAACTGTCGGTCATGTTTGGGATAGGCAGGGAAGGTCATGGGGGCACATTGCCCCAAAGCCCCCAGCAACATGGTGCCAGCACTACTGTAGAGAACCAAGACACAAGAGGCGTATATGTTACAGGCATTGTATGAAAGTCAGGTATTCTATTGCAGTGTTATTCAAACTGTAGGTCATGACTCACTTGGTGAGGAGCGACAGGATATCAGGTGGGTCGCTGAGAACTGGGAGCAGCCATCTTGGAAACTTTTTGAGAGCCTCCAAAAATCAGTTTGTAATCCACTGATGGGTCCCTCACCATAGCTTGGAAGCGCTGTCCAAGTACTTTTAAACTTTGACTGGCCGCCTCTTATTTCCCCATAGCTATAGGAGCATGAATGAATACCGCCAATAGTCTACCACAGTGTTACTCAAGCTGTGGGTCAGGACCCACTTGGTGAGTTGAGAACTGATGTCAGGTGGGTTGCAGAAAGCTCGGAGCAGCCATCTTGGAAACTGCAGACTTTACTCTTGCTATATTCCTTTTGTGTTAACAGTTTGAATTTTCCTGTGAGGTGTCTTTTAGTTTTGTTTTTAGTTCAGTGCATTTACATCATATTTTGTCCTCAACTTGCTTTCTGTCAGGGATGTTTCATGGTTGTGCAGTTGCTGCCAAGAATGCCAGTTTGCATTTTAGGAGTGTCATTGGATTACGTCACACTGACGGCACTTCCTGCTTGATGATGTCACTTCCGGCTATGACATCACTTCCAGATTATTGACATCACTTCCAGTGGGTCCCGAGTGCCATACTAAAAAAAGTGGGTCCCAGTCTAAGAATTTTGAGAGCCACTGGTCTACCACCAATAGATTAGCATCACAGTTTGATATGTGTAATATTTTAAATATGTGTAATATTTTAAAATAGTCCTTCTACGATGGTTTGCATGGTTTGAGAATATTTCCATGAATGCCTTTCAAGATTCCTCGGGTTATACTGAAAAGTCGTTGTTGATAAGCCATTACAGCAAAGATGCTGCTTAAAGGACACAGCAAAATACTTTCCAGTGGCAATTATTTAATGATGTGCCAGTGTTAATAATTTTTGAACAGCGGGTACCAAACACTACAGAATAATCAGCTTAGTCGTTGCCCAAGTAATTCATTCAATCCTGACTGACTTACATTTTGTTCCAGGATGTAAATGCTGAATAAACAGCTCTTATGCTAATGCATTGCCTGCTCTGATAACATGACATCCTACATCAATTTTCAAGGACCACCTGAAGTCATGCAAATAAATTATTTGGTCTTAATGAAGACACCAGTCTGCTCATTTAAGTAGGAATAACTGGCAGATTTGAGAATGGTTCAGCCAGAAAATGCAAGACTGGAAATGAGGAGCTTTATTTTCATTGCTTCTGTTATCAGCCCAGGACCTTCTAGAATTTGAGGTAGCACATGAAATAATGACCCCTTACCTGACAGTGCATCGACCATCACCTCTGCTGCGATGGTTTCTTTTGCCTGCTGGATTTGAAAAGGAAGAAGAAATGTGAGTGGAAATGTGGTGGAAATTAACTAGTGTTATTCAAATTGTGGGTCAGGACCAACTAGGTGGTTCGCGACCTGATCTCAGGTGGATTGCAGAAAGCTGGGAGACTCTTGGAAACTGCAGACCTTACTCTTGTTGCATTCCTTTCGTGAGTGTTAACTGAATTTTCAAGTGAGGGTATTTTAAAAGAATTGTTTTTAGTTCAGTGCGTGTACATCGTATTTTGTCCTCGTCTTGCTTTCTGTCAGGGATGTTTCCTGGGTGTGCCATGGCTGCAGTCCAAGAATGCCAATTTGCATTTCAGGAGTGTAATTTGGTTATGTCACAATGACGGCACTTCCTGCTTGATGATGTCACTTCTCCCTGCTTGATGATGTCACTCATGTCTGTGATGGGCTGCACAGCCTGACGTGGAGGCCCTCAAGTCTGCAATGGCAAAACAGCTGGTACAAATTGGAAGAGAATCATAGGTGAACCTGCGCCCTTACCTATGCGGAAGGTGACAAATGTCTCCTTCCTCTGAGGAGCTTCCTATGGCTGTCATGGTGCTCTTAGGATGCAGAGGTAGCTGTTTGGCTACCTCTGTTCCTATGGTCACCTGAGCACTATAGGATTGGGCTGCCCATCTCTTGGGGGTTCAGGCCTACCTGAGTGGGGGCTTTGAACACACCACTGTTTGAAAACTGTGCCACATCTGGAATGACCTTACTCTGTTAGCTACATTGCTTTCCACAGATCCTTACAAGGCAACAGAACACAACTTGTAAATTCATCACGTGTCATGTTGTTATGTGTCATCTGAAAAGGAGCGAAACAACTGCAGATATATATTCCATTTCACTGCAACCACTGAAGCAGAGGAGGGGGCTGGAAATTGGCCCCACTCCATTAACCTTTTCAATGCTAAATATCATAGGAAGCAAGTGTCTTATCATTCTAATTTAAATATTTCAATTACACACTTGGAGAAATACGTCAGTGTCATAAGAAAGCCAAGTTGTGCTTGATCCTTCAGCATGTAAATCAACTATGAAATAACAGGGTGTTTTTTTTAATTAAAATCCCAATATATATATATATATATATATATATATATATACACACATGCTTTTCAGCTGACATTGCTAACTTCGATCTTTAGGCATATACATGCCAGAAGGGAGACAAGGAAAAGAGCAACCTGCAATCACAATCTAATATTAAAAATAAGCGACTGAAAATAAATGACCTTTCTGCTAGAGCTGTGTGGAGTGGGCAATGTTATTTGTATCTGTATTTTACTAGTGTTTGCATTCATTGAGCATGCTTTTTCTGGAAAGTAGAGCCCAACAAACTCCTATGAAAGTTCAACAGGCATAACGTTTTTTTTTGGGGGGGGGTTTCACTGAAAGCAATTTTTTGCATATAGAAAAATGAAGCAGACAGGAATATTTAATGTAAATTCCTGTTCAGTACAATTGGGGTCAAAATGACCCCAACACCACTGAGAGTGCAATCCTAAACTGGATTAAACTAAGCCAGCAAAGTTTGGCCAGCACAAGGGCCACCATAAAGCATTTTTGGACTACTCTCGGAGTCAGGGAGGATGGTGCACATCTGTGTGCTGGCCTCTCTGACTCCGAGAGTGGTCCCAACATACATTACAGTGGCCCTTGTGCTGGCCAAACTTTAGGATTGCACCTTGACAGCGCACTCCTAACCTGGAGTTAGGCCGGAACAGTGAGGCCAGCAAAGTTTGGCTGGCACAAGGGACACTGTAAAGCGCATTTCGACCACTCTTGGAGGCAGGGAGGATGGCGCATGTCTGTGTGCTGGCCTCTCTGACTCCAAGAATGATCGAAATGCGCTTTACGGTGTCCCTTGTGCCGGCCAAACGTTGCTGGCCTCACTGTGCCGGCCTAACTCCAGGTTAGGAGTGCGCTCTGAGTATTTGGAGTAAATGTGTGATGTCTGCCCCTCCCTGAATGCAATCAGCATGAAAAGGTCAGTCCTCTTCATTCAAGCCTTGCTTCTCGCCATTAGAGGAGCACAGTGTTCTTGTTAAGTCGTTCTCCTGGGCCCATCCTTCTAGCACCTTACGGCCTCTTACTATCGCAGTGCAGGCCTTTCTAGGTAATAGGACCATTGCCTCCCAAAGCTTCCTCTTCTCTCCCGACATCAGCACAATCAGAACAAAGTCAGCCAGTCATCAGGCATCTTAAGCACCATCTGTCCGTGTTGAGCACCCACTTCTAACATTGGCGGCAATGATGTATGTCCCTTGCTACAAGTAAAAACCCTGCAAGGGAGATGATAAATGGGACAATAGGTTGGCTTTAGAGCACAGCGGTGCCTTTTGGAGTGCATAGGAGTGCCAAGCAATTATGGAACACCTCTCTAATTCTTATTCAATGATGTTTCTCATTTTTCTTTCTTCTCCTTGGAAAGGTTGTGGTTGTGTTTTGCTTTTTTTCCCCCCTTATGTCCCATTCAAAAAGCTTTTCACCCTTTAATACACTGGGCTGGGCTGAAAAGGATGGGGGTGATCATTTTTCATCCTTTCTTGTAAGATAGTTTTTATTTTCATGTTTGAAGCGTCTGATCAAAGTGACCAGATCGATGTACAGACGCAATTCTCTGTTGCCATTAAGTGTGCAATCCTAAACTGGAGTTAGGCCGGCATAAGCTAAGCCTGCAAAGTTTGGCCAGCACAAGGGCTACCATAAAGTGTGTTTAGACCACTCTCGGGGTCAGGGAGGATGGCACATATCTGTGTGCTGGCCTCTCTGAGAGTGGTCCAAACATACTTTATGGTGGCCCTTGTGCTGGCTGAACTTTGCTGGCTTAGTTTATGCCTGCCTAACTCAGTTTAGGATTGCGCCCTCAGTGTACAGGGGTGAAAAACAAGAGTAATCGGTCTAGATTCAAGACTGTGACCCAAGGATTGCAAGATCTTCCCTGCTAACTGGGCAAGAGGCACCTTTTCAAGTGGTGTCCTCTTATATTTAGCAGGGGGAGAGCAATTATCCCTCTTCACCCCAGCACAGTGTCTTTCTTGTGGCTGTTGCTGGTGGTGTTCTCCATTCTTTTAGATTGTGAGCCCTTTTGGGACAGGGAGCCATTTAACTTTAATGTTGTTTTTTTTGCCTGTAAACCGCTTTGTGAACTTTGTGTTGAAAAGCGGTATATAAATACTAGTGATTGACTAGTGATTGATTGATCTTACTTGAGAGAGGACTAAGGGCCAAATCCTATCCATCTTTCTAACACTGATGCAGCTATGTCAATGGGGTGTGCACTGCATCCTGCAGGGGAGGGAATAGTCGTAGAAGCCTCCTCAAAGTAAGGTAGCCTTGTACCCTTTCCTTGGGGCTACATCATGGCTCTCCTCTCAGAGTGATGTTTTCAAGTGCTAAAGAATTGTGAAAACCTTGAGTGATTGGTTCACTAGCTCATTATACCATGTTTGACATTCCCTAGAGCTCAATCCTAACCTGGAGTGAGGCCGGCCAGCAAAATTTGGCTGGCACATTACACTGTCAAGTATGTTTGGACCACTCTCGGAGTCAGGGAAGCCAGCACACAGACGTGTGCCATCCTCCCTGACTCCGAGAGTGGTCCAAATGCCACTCCCTTGTATCTGGCATTCTGAGGTAAATTTCTGAGGTACTGTAAATTTCTGAGGTAAATATGAGGTAAATAAAGCAAAGTCTGGCCAGCACAAGGAACACCATAAAGTATGTTTGGGCCACTCCCGGAGTCAGAGGCCAGCACACAGACATGTGCCATCCTCCCTGACTCCGAGAGCGGTCCAAACGCACTTTACGGTGGCCCTTGTGCCGGCCAATCTTAGCTGGCCGAACTGTTCCGGCCAAGCTGATAAATATGCAAATTACTGTAAACACACACACACACACACACACACACACACACACACACACACACATGCACATGATGCAGACAGCCCCCTGGGGTGGGGGGCAGCATTGAATCCAGAGACTGTTCATGTGCCAGGTTGTGGGTACAGTGGAGGAGGGGGAGCAAAAATTGCGGACAAGCGCACAGCTGTTCCTCCTTGGGAGTATTCTCGACACAGCCACTGTCGTTCCCCATGCACCCTGTCCAGGTGCAATTTCATGAAGGTTAGACAAAGTCATAGTTTCCATGGGAACCATCGCTTCGGTGACACCAGCAATTTGTTAGTCATGAACTCGAGGTGCCGGCGTTGGTTGCAACTTGAAATATTCACAAATGGTGCTTGCTGGTCCTAGGGAAGGCTGGCTCACTGGTCACAATTCGCCTGGTCATAGGCTGAGGCACAGCTTTGAATGGTTATAACAAATACAGAGGACGTCCAGTAAAGAAAGGCTCATCACTCCTATTTCCTCTATAATGTGCATGTTGGCCTACGGCAGTGGTTCTCAACCTTTTTAGCACCAGGACCCACTTTGCAGAATGACAATCTGTCCAGGATCCACCGGAAGTGATGTCATGGCCGGAAGTGCCGTCATTGTGACGCCACAGCCTGCTGCTTTCCTGAGAATGCAGCCATCGGTTGGGCTATTTCTCAGGCATTTCCAATAGCAAAGTGAATCAGAAAGGAAAAAAAGCCTATTTACAACCTTGAAACAAGCCAAACAACCACACAGCCCTCCCCCTTTCCAGCATCCCATCTTCCCACATTTTCAATCTGGTGGCTCTAGGTGCTTTGGACCCACCTGAAATTTGCTTGTGGCCCACTGATGGGTCCTGACCCACAGTTTGGGAACCACTGGCATATGAGGTCTTTTTTTCTCCCTGTGTTCTTTAAACAGTGTAGGGGAGGGAGACACATTGTGAAATCATGGCTGAGGGTTAGGGGACTTCTAACACTTTGCATCTGCTATGGTTCCGAGCCTGCTTCTTGCATGGTTCCAGAGGGACACTTGAATTGGTGTTCAACTGACACTTCCTTCCCTATTGCAAATCATACGCATGGGACATCCAACAAGACTGGAAATCCATGAGGTAGAGTGCTATTGTCCCTACTCTGGGCTCCTGCAGTGGTTTTGTTGTGTTGCGCATACGCACTAGGCCTGGAAAAACAGAAGACCACTCTCAAAGTCAGGGAGGATGGTGCACGTCAGTGTGCTGGCCTCCCTGACTCCGAGAGTGGTCCAAACATACTTTGTGTCCCTTGTGCTGGCCAAACTTTGCTGGCTTCACTGTGCCGGCCTAACTCCAGGTTAGGATTTCTCCATGACACCCTGCCCCATCCAACAACCTTGTGATTCCTTCTTATTTCCCTTGTTCTCTTCATTGTTTTTTTTTAATCGCACTCAAGTAATTTTGGTCAGCACCGGGGAGCAGATGAGAAATTGTAATGACAGATCAATGTGGATATTTCAAATTGCACTTTTGTGCTTTGTGCTGGCCCAGAAACAGATGCATGGCAACTTTCTGGTGGCTTTGGTGACCTTCTGTTCTTTTCACTCAGGAACTCTCCACTTGGCTCAGACAACAAGTTTTCTACCACCTTGCCTTTAATTTAAAAAGATTAGACTCTCCTGGCCTGTTTTGTCTTTATTGGGTCACTTGGAAGCTGAAAAGTAATGGCTGGTGGGGGGCATTATTAAATGTTACCCCTTGGTGTTTGGTAAGAAACATAATTCACTTGTTTGTTCTGCTCTAGTCTTATTAATAGAGGAAACCATCTATATTTCTCTCTGTCTCAAGGCTGAAAAAAACAACAAGTAATCATAAGATCTAAAGCAATACTTCTTTTATCCCTTATCCAGACATCTGAAATCCAGATTATTCCAAAATCCAAACATCTTGTCCAAGGCTTTTTAAAAAGCTTTTTTGCATGCTTCCTGAGGCATCTGATGGGCCACTGTGAGACACAGGAAGCTGGATTAGATGGGCCCTTGGGCCTGATCTAGTGGAGCTCTTCTTATGTTCTTAGATGATTCTGTTTTATTTACTTCATATTTCCCTCAGGATTTTACCTCAGAAATTTACGTCAGAATGCCAGGTGCAAGGGAGTGGCAGCAGGATGCAGGCATCTTGTGTTCTTGTGTGCTCCATGAGGCATCTGGTGGGCCGCTGTGAGATACAGAAAGCTGTTCTGGATGAGCTTTGGCCTGATCCAGCAAAGCTGTTCTTATGTTCTTCTATTTCCCAATTGGCAGGCAAAGGACCTTCAGAAAACTTCATCAGGTCACAGGTTTGTTAGATGTCCTCACTTCAGTTGTTCCCTGTTACCTCTGCTCTCCCAATTGTACGGAAGACAACCAGTTTTTGATTTCATCTTAGCACAGGGTGGTTCAGAGTTCTCATGTCAAGGCGAATTGCAGCAAGAGACAAACATAACGACAGAAAGAGAGGCTGCCGCCCTTTCACTGAGTGGGTGAAGCTGATAGACTTGGATGGAAAAGTCAAATTTGTTATCTGTGGCATAATCACCTCTAATTGAAGTGACCTATAATTATCTTCTACTAGACAGAAGGAACCATGCAGGATTATTTTTTCTTCTGCTTTTCTCCCCCAGAAATGACACTTAACATTTGCCTGGTGGAAAGCAGGGGGTGGGGCAGGGAAGCAAGAGAAAGCATCTGACTGTGTGGCTTGCAAACAACTCAAATGTTACACCGTGGGGAGAAGTGCTTTTCTTTGGGTGGGTGGGTGGGGGCAGAGGAGAGATGCTCTTTCCAGCAGCTTCGTACTTTTTGTTCACCTTCCTTATCATTCAGCATTTTAGAACAATGTATGCACAAGACATGAAAGCTCATTGAAAGTCAATGGCACTTCAGACTACTTGTTGTTTTCCATGTGCGTTGCTGAGTTGTGGTGATGTGTGTGTGTGTGTGTGTGTGTGTGTGTGTGTGTGTGTGTGTGTTGTGGGGGGGAGCTGCTACTATTTATTTACAGCACAATTTTGCACTTGTCTACTCAGAAGTCCCATTAATGCTTGATTCCAGGGAAGTGGGGATAGCAGTGTTTCTCAAATTGTGGGTTGGGACCCACTTGGTGGGTCATGACCTGATGTCAGGTGGGTTGCGGAAACCTGGGAACAGCCATCATGTACGCTGTAGGCCTGATTCTTGCTATATTCCTTTTGTGAGTGCTGGAATTTTCAAATGAGTTTTTCTTTTTGTATTTAGTTCAGTGCTTTTCCATAATACTTTGTCCTCATCTTGCTTTCTAAAGTCAGGGATGTTTCATGGTTTAGTTGTGCAATTGCTGCAGTTCAAGAATGCCACTTTGCATTCCAGGAGTGTCATTTTAGCATGCTGCAATGATGTCACTTCCTCCTTGATGGTGTCACTTCTAGCGATGACATGACCTCCAGGTTAATGACATCACTTCTGGTGGAGGGTCATTTTAAAAAATGGGTCCTGGTGCTGAAACATTTGCAAATCACTGATCTAGAGGAAAAGAAGAAGAGCCTACATTTTAAAAATAAAGAAAAGTGGAATTTAGTAGCCTTTCTTATATGCAATACATTCCAAAGGTTGAGCAAAACAACCAACAACATCTTTATGAGTGAAACTGTGGGCAGAATTTTGACCAGACTTAGAAGAAAACTTGGTAAGCCTTCCTTCCAGGAGCCAGAAAGGAATACTTGCTTTGTTGGCCAGACCCAATTCACATAAGGCCCCATTGGCTGTTCCTAGCTGCCAGCATTTTCATAAAAATCAACTTCACTGGGCCTCTTGGAAGACATCATACCTTTAAAAAGCAGTTTAGATTTGAAGGCTAGGCAAGCCAGGATGATATGCAGGTCTTGGCTCTGGGAACAGTTCCATATTTAGGTGATGCCATCTCTGCTTTACAAATCAACCTTTCTGAAACGCTGATGGGTTGACAATCCAATCCAATTGTTTGTGGTGCTGTTCTCTCGGCCCTGTTGGGTAGTGATTAAAATCTGCCATGATGACTTTGAGGCTTGGAACCTCTTGCCATGTCCGTAATGTGCTCCAAGGATACACTCATCAAAGCCACTGTCAACTCTCCTATTAAGCGAGAAGCAGTAATTTGATTGTGATGTATTTCTTGGTAGATCCAGCGAGACAGCATCTCACCTTGTCTGTCTGCTTGCAAAAGCAAAGCGTCTCCTTTCATTTGTTGAATAAAAATGTGTCGTAGAAGGTGTGGGGATTTTTTGTCTTGTTTTCTTTGTTACAGGAAACAACAGCTAATCAGATAATCCGCCCTGGTGATGTATACATCTAATGAAAGCAATGTTTGTTTAAAATGTATATAGTTGATATTTCAACCAAATGCCTAAGGAAGCCAAGTTCAAAATTCTACACTGCATAAAACTACAAAATCAATCAATCAATCAATCAATCAATCAATCAATCAATCAATCAATCAATCAAT
>JAJKFI010000062.1:3026613-3070787 GCA_029204185.1 Lerista edwardsae | reverse complement strand
CACACACACACACACTCGTGTATATGTATTTAAAGTGCAGATCTGAGTTCCCCGCATGGCTCAAATCAGGGCTGCCCGGGCCAGGGGCCAGGGTTTCAATGTAGCCTAACAGCTGCATCAAAGCTCCGCCCCTTCCCTGAGCCAGCCCACCTCCCACTCCGCCCTCCATCCACCCCGTTCCCCCCTCCCTCCCGCCTTCCCCCTGCCCAGAACCACCCCTGTGCCTGCTGAACGGCGCACCCCGGGCTCACCGGAGGCGCTTGTGCCAACAATGCGCCATCGATGGAGGTGCCTGTGTCAGTGCTGCAGCAGAAGTGCTGGCGCACATGTGCTTCACAGCACGTAAAAGAGGCTTGCATCGGCCACAGGTGGGGGGGGGATTGGATTGTGCTATTAATGGCATTAGGCAGGCAGACGGACACTCATTTCACGTGCTTCCTTTCTGGAGATCAAAGAATGGGGTTCAAGCAGCCTTAAAACTGCTGTGATGGGTTCCTCCACATTGCAAATACTCTTGAAGTATAAAGAGGGAATGGCTGGTGGGGGGTGACAAAGGACTGAGTGTGTCAGCACAATGCAAAAAAATGGGGAAAAGCTTTTTCGCTTCAATAGAATATTGGAAGGGATTGAGAACAGATTATCAGTGACGGAAATGTCCAGATTGCCTTTCCTTCCACGTAAAGTGCTCTTCCTCATCATAATGAGTGTTCTGATAGACATCTTTTGCCTGCATACTCTTGACTCAGAGCTATTTTTCATTTTTGATTAAAATTAAGGGTCATCCACTATAGAATAACAGGCGCGTGTTTTATTATCATTCTTGGGATGTTTTCGGCACAGCATAAGGGGATCAGGCTTAGCGTAATGCTAATGGGAAATGTGAATGGATCATCCAGAACTTGGACTGTGTGTTTAATGGCCTCTGAAAGTCAGGCCAACAACAAAACAAAACCCGGAAATGAACTCTCCTTGGCGTGTTACAGAACTAAATATGGAAGACTGGATTGGGGTGTGTGTGTGGTATCGTGGTATAAATCAGGGGATCAGCTCGAATGAAGATTCAGATGGGGAAAGTTTCCTCAACTCGGATCTTGAGCATCTCCACTCTACCTGAACCACTTACATGAAGGAACTCCAGGAACCAGACCCGAGAACCTCACAGAGGCCACTGTTCCCTCACTGTTCCCCTTTGTTACCTCACTGTTCCCCTTTCCTTTGACATGGAGGAGTCTTTGATGAACCCTGTAGTTGAACTAAAGTGGCAGAGCAAATGCCTGCAAAATTGGGCAATGGCCTTTTAAATTACAGAAGGCTTCTGTAGTGAAGGGGCGGAACCCACACTTAAGTAGCTACAGTAGCTCCATGAGCGTTCAGTGAGGACCAGAACTTTGCTGAGAGAAGATCTGATCTCTAAGATCTGCAGTAAGCCTAATAGACCCATGCTGGAGCTCTCCAAGGTGCTGAACTCCCATTTGGACTTATGCCAGCCAAACTCCCATCACTCCTTGGACGAAGCTGTCCATCATTTCCCGAGACCTTGTTTTGGCCAAATGCCAGCATCTCTGCTTGGAAAAGGACACACGACAAGTTACTGCACCCTATTATTTATTGTATTATTTATTAAATTTCTACCCCGACTTTCTGCCCGAAGGCACTCAAGGCGGCATTACAAAATTAAAACAGAATAAAATTCCATCAATTAAAAGACAATAATTAAAAACAATATTAAAAATATTAAAAATAATATACAAACCGATCCTTCCTTCCAGGTTGCATTAGGCATTTGGTGGCACCGAAAGATAACAGGCTGGCATCACAATGGGATAATAATTGTTAAAAACCCATTTGAAAAAAAAGGGAGGTCTGCCAATGTAAACCGCCTTGTGTTTTGAGAAATCTTGAAAAAGGTGGTATTAAATAAATAAATGAATGAATCTAGGCTGGGCATGGGACATAAATGTTCCATCTCCATTTGCCTTGATCTTCAAGTGCTGTCCAGGACCAAAGATTGCTGGTGCCCCCGGGCTACAATGAGAACCTTGTTAGGAAATGATGGCGAGAGGAGGTGGATTTTTGCTAAACTGTAGGTGTGCACTTTTTCGGCAGCTGAGCACTCTGGAGTAATATCGTACCTGTCCTGGATAGGATGATGGATGGTTGAACATCCAGGACCTGAGGCAGAATGATACCGACTGGCATTTATTAATCTATGTGGAGGGATATCTGCAATCCCAAAGCAGTGGCCCAAGGGCAAAGATAATTGCTCGCGCATCGCTTGGAAAAGGAGCCCCACCAGCACAAGGCTGCTCGGCCCCATCTCACCGTTGACACAAGAGCATTAATGGTGGCTCCCCAGACATTTGGAGTCCAGTAGATTAAGCTCTGGCTGCTCCATTCAGCAACGGTGCGCTGTTGAAGTTCAGTCTGTTCCGATGAATTTATGTCTTTTAAGACACCTCTGTGGGAGGCTGCTCTCCCTCCCCGGCACTTCCTGCATAACCTGACAAGTCAGATGCCAGAAACCCATTGCTGTTCATGGCATAGGCAAGGTAGAAGAGGGAAGACCAGGTTGACTGGCAGTAATGTGGGTTACATTGCCTGTTTATTGGGAAGGGGAGTAAAAACGCTCAAGATGAAGAGGCAATTGAACACACTCCTACGGACTCTGATCTTCAATCTGTTTCAGTGTCTCACAACCTGGAGGCTGTGACCACCCCCCAGGGCAGACTTGGGGGGGTGCTACACCCTTATGGAGGGTAGCAACCCAGCCAGGGATTGGTCATTACCGTTAGTATTGCACTTCCAGGTTTTCCTACTGCCATCACCAAATGCAGGGGGCTTGTTTTTGTTTTTGTAGTGTGGCAGCTAAACCATCCAAATGCAGCATTGCACAAATGAAAATAATTTCCTTTCTAGCAAACTCCTGATCCCCTCTGCAGATATATTGTTCTACCCCATAATCGGTCCTTTAGGTAGCTCCTCTTACTTGAAACAACTGAAAGCAGTTGCTTCGCCTCTTGTGATCTCATCTTTGAATCCAAGTTGATAGTCTTGTGGGCCATTCCGGAACGCCAATTCCAAGGCCCCTAAATTTGGTCTTATTAACAAAGCTTGCCTCCAAATCAAGTAATTGAAAGGGGGAAGAAATTTTCACCTTGTTTGTCACAAGCCATTGCCCTTTATTGCACTAATCGTTGTTGTGGCTGCACACTGAGCTTGCTAATTAAATAATAAAATTTGCTTAATTTAAGGTTAACCGATTTGGATTTAAGTGAACTTCAACTAGGTGCTAATTTGGACTCCCTAAATTGGATTTGACAATTGCATCCATTTACCTTATTATCAGCTATTAATTTGCACAGCATTACTTTTCCTGGGATGAGCACAACTGAGGAACGCTTGGCATGTTCCATTTTTTGTGACATTTGATTTCCCAACTATATGAAACATACATGCACAAATACACACACATGTACACACACACCCAACCCCAACCCTCCCCCCCCCCAAAAAAAAAACCAACCAGGAGGCATCAATAGACTTCAATTTGTGCAGAATATCATATTCCTTTTTAAAGAATACCTGATTCTGATTCTGAACCTCTACTGGCATATTAAAAATTACTTACAGTAATACAACATTTGAACGGCATAATACAGTACACTCATTTTAAGAACAGACATATATGAAACACACATGCACAAACACACACACACCCCAAAAACAGGAGGCATCAATAAACTTTAATTAGTGCAGAGTATTTTGTTCTTTTTTAAGTATACCAATAAATTTCTTATAGCAGAATTCATAAGACTTTGGGCCGTTGTCTGATGAAGGGCACAATCCTAACCTGGAGTTAGGCTGGCACAGTTAGGACAGCAAAGTTTGGTTGGCACAAAGGACACTGTAAAGTATCCTTTACAGACATCAATTGATGTCATTTATTTCCAGGTTGCCACTGAATCAAAGATTCAAAGCCTGCCCAGTTAGTTAACAAGCTATGTCTGTTTTCTCCTGATCTCATCACCTATAACCACAGCTTATGATATGCTGCAATTCTCCACTTCAGACTGCTGTTGGGACTGACAGATATTCATTATGCCCACACATTGCTGAGTTCCGCACACCCAGCCACTATAGTTCAGGAGGTCAGTCATTGGAGTTCAAATGCTTCGGTGCCTTCCTCCCTTATGGATCAGCTCTTGCTAGCAGTGCCAATTGACATTCCGCTGGAAAGCCACATCTGAGACAAGGTATCAGAAGGATACATGTGTTATGCAGACAACCCAGTGTAAAATGGACTATCGCTAAATGGAATAAGAATGCCTGATGAGCTGAAGCTACTATGAATTGAAATTCATGGGTCCCCCCCCCCCCGTTCTTTAAATATAGAACTCGCAAGATCAGGCTCGGTCCTACAACACTGAGTTGATGTGGCCAGGTTGAGCTTCAGCTTCCATACATACGAGGGCATCAGGCACTGGGGCAAATACATTTTTAAATCCCCCATACCCACATATACCCCTCATCTCTCAGAAAATCTTAGGGAGCTTGACAAAGGTCAAGGATGCACTCCAGTCATTGAACCCGAGTCATGAGTCGTCACTAGTCAATTTGCTGAGTGCAGCTCAGATCTCCTCGCCCTTATACCCAGTCAGTTATGGACAAACATTTATATATGGGGATTTATTATAGATAAGGGACAGTGGTGTCATCTACTCTCCAGTAGATGGTATGCTGGGCGGGACTTACGCGTGATTGGCAGCCTGTCCACTCACTTCCACTTTCTTCCCGCTCGCCGCGGGGCTTTCCCTAGCCTCGGAGGGGGCGCCTGCTCGCCCAGGCACCCGGTGCACCCCCACCCATCCCCCCTGGCGAGCAGGCGCCCCCTCCGAGGCCAGGGAAAGCCGCACGGCGAGCGGGAAGAAAGCGTAAGTGAGTGGACGGGCTGCCGATCACGCGTAAGTTGTGCCCAGCGTACCGTCTACTGGAGAGTAGATGACACCATTGATAAGGGACGTGGTGGCACTGTGGGTTAAACCACTGCTGCTGAGCTTGCTGACTGGAAGGTTGGCAGTTTAAGACCACGTGACGGAGTGAGCTCCTGTTGCTTGTCCCAGCTCCTGCCAACCTAGCAGTTCGAAAGCACCTAAAACTGCGAGCAGATAAATAGGTATCACTTCAGTGGGAAGGTAATGCCTCGGCGTATAGTCATGCTGGCCACATGACCACAGAAACTTGTCCTCGGACAAACACTGGCTTTTCGGCTTAGAAACAGAGATGAGCACTGCCCCCTACTAGACCATTCGGTCGTGGGGAAACCTTTGCCTTTTTATTTATTATACACATAAAAAGCCATTCATGAAACCCAAGTACCATACACATCCGATCACTGCTAATTGATGATCTCATCTCAACTAACATTTCAGAGAAGTGGAGTTGCCATTCCCCTTCCTCTCCTTGTAACATTCTTACTGCAAATGTGCCTGTCTCCAAATTTATCAATAGCTTAATCAATTATGGTCCTGTTGTGCATTATAGGCATTATATGCTACATTGAAAAATGGAAAGCTAAAAGCCTAATGAGTACAGGCTGATTTATCATTAATTAGCCTTTCCCCTCTATTTTTACAGCTGCTTAACGCTAGCTTCTCACGTTTGATCACAGATTCTTGTATAAATTAGAGGTTATTCTATTTAGCAGTCTGGTGATCTGCAACTGCCTTCAGGCCCCAAACCATTTTGCAACACACAGGGCTCATTTAGATGGGTTATGTTTTTATTAAACCCTTACTCCTAGGATCTCAGGGCAAAATTCAACATGTTGTTCAATCAGATAGCATGTACTTACAGACTTATGGTGTGATCCTAACCTGGAGTTAGGCTGGCACAGTGAGGCCAACAAAGCTTGGCCAGCACAAGGGACACCTTAACTTATGTTTGGACCACTCTCAGAGCGCAACCCTAAAGTAAGCCAGCAAAGTTGGCCAGCACAAGGGCCACCGTGAAGCGTGTTTGGACAACTCTCGGAGTCAGGAGGGATGGCGCACGTCTGTGTGCTCTCCTCTCTCACCTTCTGGGTGCTTCAAGATGGGTCCAATGTTCTAATTTGGACTTTGCAGGGGATCCAGCTCTTGCCACACTGAAGACTGTAAAAAGGAAAAAAAATACCACCTGATTGTTCCCACTTTTAACCACCAGGCATCTAAAAGAAGGGTGGGGGGAGCTGTGATTTTCCTGTGGGTCTTTTTCCATCGCAAACTTTCCTTGCACTTCCTGATGCTTCTCTGTAGCCAGGATGAATGAGAAAAAGTGGACTCTTGTTCGTTCTCAAAGGTCATGCCTGAGTAATTAATTTATGGCATCTGATGTTTCATCAGGTCCTGCTTGGATCGTATTGCCAGCCAGAAAGAGGATCCCAGGTAGGAGCTGGTATTTATACCACTGCCATTTCTCACAATTCAAGCGTTCATTTAAATTGCACAGTCACGGCAAGAACCAGACAAGCAAGTCCTCAGCTCAGCCTCCTTCTATTTCATATATTGAACTTTCTACTTATTTGAAGATAAATAGCACGCTCCATGATATTTTATGTGCAGATATTTTAATCTGGGGGACTCTGGAGAATGACTTCAGGAAGGCTTATCAAACTTCTCTCTGATATGTAATTCACTTCCAGAGAGGCTGAATAATTTCAGAAGAAACTGTGGCTGGTTAGAAGTGCAGCAGTTTTGTGCATATACTGATGCTCTTTGACTAGGGCTTTTGCTACGGAGGTGTAAATTTAACAATAAGCCTAATCCTTTGGATTTTAAAGAGAATTCAATAGGACTGTCGGCAACAACAACAACAATTTGCATTTAAAAAACATAGTTCCAACGTGCTACTAAAGCACAGAAAATATTCTTGGTTGAACAGAGAATGGACACCAGGAATTCCTGTCACTTCTTTTGCAATGGATGGATATGAGATTTCTGAGATCAGACTCTTGCAGTTTCCATTGCAAATGGGGAATTAGGAGTTTCTGTTTCAAAAGGAGGGGGATAAGAGTGCAAGCAGATTATGTCTGTCCTTTCCCTGCTTTAAAAAAAAAATCTTTGCAAACAGTGAATTGTATGACCTCTGCTGGCAAACACTGGAACAAGTGTCGATAATGCCAATTTTCTTTAATGCAAAATTGGTAGGAGGTTGTGGAATGCTGAAGCCACTAGTAAACGAAGAAGGGGAAAAAATCCTCATTATTTTGTATTTGTAAAAAACAATCATGGCAACAGGATTGTAGCTGGCAAGGAAGATGGTTGTGCTTTAGTGATGGTAAAGAAGCTGTGTCCAGATGACACTTTACCCTGTTTATCATGCTGTGCTGGTGCATGATGCTCAGGTTGTGAGCAACCTATGTGGAAGGTATCAGCAGGTACCTATTTCTAATATTAATCACCTTAGTCTGGGCAATTGGTTGTCTTGACCTTGTTTGACCTGACCTTGTAGACTAAGCTTGCTTGCACACAGGAAACAATGAGGGGTTGAACCACTGGCAGATGCAGGTACCCATCCAGGAATGTGACAAACCAATCCATCCATCCATCCATCCATCCATCCATCCATCCATCCATTCATCCATCCGGAAGTCAATTCAGGAGTGTCCTGGTTTTTCCATTGCTCGTGTCAAACCATTGAGGGCTGTATAATGATGGAAGAAACAATGGCATACCTAGAGTTGAATCATAGCACTACATTTTGCACTAAGGGCACAATCCTAACCTGGAGTTAGGCTGGCACAGTTAGGCCAGCAAAGTTTGGCCGGCACAAGGGACACCGCAAAGTGTGTTTGGACCACTCTCGGAGTCAGGGAGGATGGCGCACGTCTGTGTGCTGGCCTCTCTGACTCCAAGAGTGGTCCAAACATACTTCATGGTTTCCCTCGTGCCGGCCAAACTTCGCTGGCCCAACTGTGCTGGAGCTTTTGAAGATCCTACAAAATCTTACAAAAACTGCGGCAGCAGCACAACCTGAGTCGCTTATCTGGATAAAGTCTTTCTAAAGAGAAAAAGAGCAAAACTACTTTGAAGAAGTTTAAAGAGTTTGATGGCTCCCAACAGTGCCGTAAGCCAGGAATGATTTTATGACAACATCGCACTTTTTCCCCTCATTTAAAACTGGATAGATAAATCATTTAATCTCAATGATCATAATGACCTGGCTGAAATATTTAATGCATCATTAGCTTTGCTCGCATTTGACTTCATAAATTCAATCACTCTATTTAAACAATGCACCCTGGCTTGTGTAAACAAATAGTTGACTTTGTTGAGGATGCTGCCTGCCAGTTTATTAGTAAGATTCATTATCAGTTATGAACCTCCAGTGTTTGTCAGGGAGAAAGCATCCCTTGCCAAAGCCCCTTGAGATTTGGCATAGAACTTTGAAACTTTAAAAAAAAATATTTTGCATCCTCTAATTAACTTTGGAGCTATTAGACTTGTTTTGTGTTTTTTTATGTACTGATAGGATCGCATGGCGACCATTGTCAAATGTCTCACACAAGTTGGTATAATTGCCTCCATTGTTAGGGGGAATGGAAGTGGATTGAAACTGTGTATGCACAGTTTACTTGTGATTTGGAAAGTCTATGGATGAAGGCAGTGACAACATTTTTAAAGGAGCATCTGCCCATTGACGGTGCAATCCTAACGTGGAGTTAGGTTGGCGCAGTTAGGCCAGCCAAGTGTGTTTGGACCACTCTTGGGGTCAGAGAGGCCAGCACACAGGTGTGCACCATCCTTCCTGTCTCCATGTGCTGGCCTCTCTGAGAGTGGCCCAAACATACTTTACGGTGTCCCTTGTGCTGGCCAAACTTGGCTGGCTTAACTGTACCTGCCTAACTACCGGTCAGGATTGCTCTCTCAGAGACAAAGCGTTGAAAACATTCTCAAAAGGACATGGAATTCTTTTGACTTTCAAAAAGTGTGATTTATTAAAAACAATGACTTGACTTCCTGTTTAATGACATTACTTCTGGCCCTAGGTCTTAAGGGGGTCCGAACAAGTTCTCGTACTTAAATAGGGGGTCCCGGTGCAAAAAAGGTTGGGAACCACTGGGCTAAAGGAACTGAATGGTAAACACACTTTGAGCGCAATCCTAAAACTGCAGTTTGGCCGGCATAAGCCAATCCAAGGACCACCATAAAGCACGTTTAGATTACTCTCGGAGTCAGGGAGGATGGCTCATGTCTGTGTGCTGGCCTCTCTGACTCCAAGAGTGGTCCAAACATACTTTACAGTGGCCCTTGTACTGGCCAAACTTTGCTTATGCCGGCCTAACTCAGTTTAGAATTGCTGTCTCTGTGTTATACTAGATATATTGTCATCTTGAAATGCTGTATTTCCTCTTCATTATCTTTGCATGAATTTTGCTATCCCTGGACTATCATCACTTTATAGCAAAAAAACAAAACAGTCCATCATTTTCAGTGGCAGTTCTGGGTCTTTTCTTTCCCCCAATGGATAGCTATAGAAAATGCTTGATCAGATGGCTCTGCGGCGCACATCAATAGATACGTTCTATTAGGACTGAATTAGCCTCATAACTGGAAGGGATTAAGTTGGCCAGGAGGAATGCATAAGTACTCATTTGTGGATTAATTGAGGCTGCCCTTACATCACCCTTATTGAAACACAAGCATTATGGTTGCAAATACAGTCATCTCATCTTCAAAATGTTGCCATAGTAATACTGAACACTCTGTGCTCCCATCAGTAAAATAATGTGGAAATATCAGGATCCCCATTCGCCTCTCAGTAGCTGGTCCTTTCAAAGTGCATTTGTTGCAAATGATCAAAGATCATTAAGGAAAAAAAAAGCCATGACCAGTCTGACAAAACGTATTTTTTTACCCATAGATGAACCCGGCATTCTGCTGTCAATCATGTACATTGCATGTCAGTAGGTTAGAGGTGGCCCATGTACACCTAGGTAGGAAGACATCATGTCTCCCATGTCTTTATTTGTTTTTCCAGATTGCTCTGCCTTGCATTCAACTTTTCTACTATTAACTATTTAATTGCATTTTACTTCTCCACAAGGAAAACTTCTAAGGACACAACCCTAACCTGGAGTTAGGCTGGCACAAGGGACATGTAAAATATTTGGACCACCCTTAGAGTCAGAGACGCCAGCACACAGACATGCACCATCCTCCCTGACTCCACACAAACAAGAGTGGTCCAAACATGGCCCTTGGTCCAGCCAAACTTTGCTGGCCTAACTTGTTCTTGCCTAACTCCAAGTTAAGATTGCATTCTCCGGTAGTTTTCTCCTCCCATAGAGGACTTTGAAGACCACTGTTCTAGGATACTTGTCAGAATAGCAACTAGATCTGTGCTTCTCAAACTGTGGGTCAGGACCCACTTACTATATTGCTTTTTTGAGTGTTAACAGCTTGAATTTTCAAGTGAAGGTTTCATTTTTAAATTTTGTTTTTAGTTCAGTGCTTTTACATCATATTTTTCTCCTAATTTTGCTTTCTGTCAGGGATGCTTCATGGTTGTACAGTTACTGCAGTCCAAGAAGGCCAGTTTGCATGCACAGGAGTGTCATTTGATTACGTTGCAATGATAGCACATCCTGCATTATGTTACTTTCAGCTATGACATCACTTCCTATTTAATGACATCACTTCTGCTGAGTCCTGACACAAGTGTCATTCTAAAAAGTGGGTCCCTGTCTAAATAGTTTGAGAACCACTGGACTAGATAATGCACGCAAAATGCTTTGAATAATCAGAAGCAGAATATTAATGGTATTCATTTTGGAATATTAGGTGGGGAGGGGAGGCCAGGGCCATGCTACTCAGAGGATTGTGGATTTCATGACATGTGTGTTGTAACCCCTTCAGGATCATTTACAAAATGACTTGGTCAGTCCGGTTATGATTCTGAGATACAATAAGCGACACCCCAGCCTCGCAATGCTGAGATATTTTTAAAAACAAAGGAAAGAAACTTTGCCAAGTAAATTATACAACAGTGGTAAAACAACAACACAAAAACAGTTTTGCTCTCATAACACAAAGCTACAGTCTTCCAAATTTTTGTCCTTGAGCAGATTTCTGTGCGACTTTAATCAAACGCAATTTAAACTTGAGCCCCATTCAACAAATCTCTGGTGAATTTATATTAATTTTCAATTAAACTTCAAGTAAACCAATTAGCATTTCCATTTTTAAAGCGCAACAAAAGCAGAATCTATAATGAGCCTCCTCAGCTGGTCACACAGGAATAAATGGACGGGTGTTTCGACTCATGTGGGTTTCTGCGCACACTTCTGCAAGCATATGTGCTTTATCTCCCCCCCCCCCGCTTCGCCATGAACAAAATTGGATTGCATGTGGAATCTGATCAGTCTTCCTTCATTTCGTGTACTCTCCTTCCCGTCTCCATGCAGAGTGGGAGTAGCCCTGGGATGAAATTTAAACTACTAACATCTTCAGTGGAGTCATTTCCCAAGGCCATTCAGGAGCACAAGATGGGTCCTGCTAGCAGGGCTGGCTCTAGGAGCGGTGGTGCCCAATGTGGGGCATTCCTGTGGGGAGGGGGCCCCACTCACCAAGAAAAGCACTTGTGGTGCTGTGTGTGGCACCTGGAAATAGTTGGTGGCAACATGATGATGTCACTGCCCATTGCTTCCAGGGGGCCCAGTTTGGGCAGTTCGGAGCCAGGGGCAGGTGGGAGAGCCCAAGGCAAAGCCGTTTTGCTCGCCCCACTGATTTACATTTCATAGAGATCCTGGCTGCAGCAGCAGGTAATCTGCTCACTGTCCTGGCGCAGGGGTCCCCAAAATGTGGAGCCCAATGTGACGTCATTGGCCACATCGGCTTAAGGCCAGCCTTGCCTGCTAGATCAGACTAACAACCCAATCCTACGCTGACCGACTGCCCCACGAAAAGTGGCACCAAAATGGCGACCCCCTGTATCCTGCAGGGCCAAGGAGGCATTTGGGAGTTGCCTCGAGATAAGAGAACATCAGTTCCCTTGCTCTGTGTTGGCTCCTAACAGCTCCTATGGGTCTACTCAGATCTGATCAATAGCTGGTGCAGATTCAAGTAGCCCATGTAGGGCTTTCAGGCATGGGAGGGATGTAGAGGCAGCTTTTACTTCCATCCCCGCTCCTGGGCTAGCTTCGCCTGGCCTTCCCAAATGCTGACACTGCTTCTGCAGGGAGGCAATTCTCATGTTCAGGAGCACCTCAACGCCCCACCCCCGAAGAAGTCCAGGACACAAGAAAGGCACTCAGACAGGAGAAAAAAGTCCCCACGAATTCTAGGACCGCTCAGTGATAGACTACACATTTTGCATGCAGAAGGTCTTACATTCAATCTTGAGCCTCTTCAGGCAGGGCCAACATAAATCAATCCTCTCTGAAACCCTGGAAACCTGCGCCCACTCCTGGTTGAAAATGCCAACCTTGATTAAGCTGTGATCTGACTCAGAAGGAGGCACCCACATATATGTTTGACGAGGACCAGACTTTGCAGGAGACTTGAATAAGACAATGCAGGGTGCACAGAATATCCTGGGATCCAGCAGGGTATAGACCCTTGCAACTTAGAATAGATGCGTGCATTGGAGAAAGTTCAGAGAAACTTTCATGAGCCTATGTAATCTGCTGCTGCTGCTAGCTAGCCCCATAGAGGATGCAGAGAACAAAACCAGGACCTTATGGAACCCTCTTTCAAACGCATTTCATTCTGTCAGGCAAATGGATTGTCTAGAAACTTTCAGAACTGGAGACATGTCAAGAATTGCCTAACCAAAAAATAAAGTTCATGCGAACCCCTGCTAACTGGGCAAGAGGCACTTTTCCAAGTGGTGTCCTCTTATATTTAGCAGGGGGAGAGCAATTGTCCCTCTTCACCCCAGCACAGTGTCTTTCTCGTGGCTGTTGCTGGTAGTGTTCTCCATTCTTTTAGATTGTGAGCCCTTTTGGGACAGGGAGCCATTTAACTTTAATGCTATTATTTGCCTGTAAACCGCTTTTATGAACTTTTATGTTGAAAAGCGGTATATAAATACTAGTGATTGATTGATTGATTGAACTTCTTCAGCATCTCTGGCGCTACTTTTGATGAAGATATTACACTCTGGTTTGTTCCATTGCATCAAATCACTTTTCCAAATGAGATACAACAAGATGGTATTATTCATATATACACTGACGTTTTTGCCATTTTAGCCATTAGTGTCAAGCTCCCCCCTAAAGCTTGTTGCCCTTGCACTTCTTTAGCTACACCCCCAAGTAACCATCCCACCACCAGCCAATGCATCTGCTGCCATAAAAGCTGCAAAGAAAGAGCCAGCTTTTTACACAACAGCCATCTTTCACAATGATTTGTCACGCTTCTTACAAGCTCCTGATGAATGTCACTGCATAATTATAAATCTGAATGAATCACTTCATACATAGGAGTTGGCAGAGGTGCACAAATGCTACCCAGATTGCCTAGGGTTCCACAAGCTCTCCAACACAGAGCTGAGGACAGAAGCCTTCCCTCTTCTATGCCTTCGACCAGCCTCTCAACAGGGTGTTTGCATTTGACTGATGTGCTTCTACATTTCTGTTGGTTTTATTCCAGAGTTCAACATACTTCAGCACTTCTCAGCGTGTTCAGACAAGTAAACCTATAGATGGAGGTGGGAGAAAATGGTGTTATTTTTCCCCTAGATTTTGGAGTTTTCTAAAAGTTTGGAGTGTAGAAAAGACTTGTTTATTTTTATTCAAAATGTACAATACAATTATGAATTATAATTGTTTTAAAAGTGCATTAGATAGATGGTACAGTGTCAGCAGATGCAACCACAGTCATTACCCATGCATCCTAAAACCTAAAATTTCTGGAACAGGAAGGGGGTGTAGCTAAAGAAGTGCAGAGGGATGCAATTGCACCGGGCAACAAGCTTTAGAGGGCAACAAGCTTTAGAGGGCAACAAGCTGAGCTTGACACTAGTGGCCAATGGTATGTATGAATAATAAAAAAAGGTTTCCCCACGACTAAATGATCTAGTTGTGACCGCCTGTAGGGGGCAGTGTTCATCTCCATTTCAAAGCCTGTAGAGCTGGTGTTTGTCCGAGGACAAGCTTCCATGGTCATGTGGCCGGCATGACTATACTCCGTAGCGCATGGAACGCTGTTCCCTCCCCACCGAAATGGTCCCTATGTATCCACTCGCATTTTTACGTGCTTTCGAACTGCTAGGTTGGCAGGAGCTGGGACAAGCCATGGGAGCTCACTCCGTCGCACAGTCTTGAACTCCCAACCTTGCAGTCGGAAGGCCCAGCAACAGCGGATTAACCCGCTGCACCACCACGTCCCCTGTATGAATAATACCATCATGTTATATATCACTGGAAAGGCAATTCATTAATGCAGAATGCAGTAAAACAAACCAGAGTGCAATATCTTTACTCTATCAAACGTTGTGGCCCAAAGGACATAGAAAATGAAAATGCAACTGTGATATCACTTCCTGCTGTGATGTCACTCCAGGGTAACATTTTGCCCTCTGCACTGGGCTACACGTTCACTAGCTATGGCCCTGGAAAGAGCGCCTGGTGATACCATGGTACTGTGAGCCCTGAGGGAGGGAAGCTGAAGCCCAGCAATAGAGAACCTAGTAGTGCCCCCTTCCCACAAACAACCTGAGATTCACCTTTGTGAAATAAAAAAGGCAAAAAAAGCTGGGAAAACAAGATCAATTGGGACAAACAGATAACTCCAGAAATAGCGAAAGACTGTTAGCTAGCTATTCCTTGTTTCACAAACCATGGAAGCGAGATTCTTTCCCCATTCCCCATCTCACATAGAAAGTCTGCTTTATAAACATTTGGGGAGGGGGGAATACTAGACGAGGTGGGCAGTGATAGGGAGAGACACAACAGCTGGAGCAACTTCACCATGGAGCCCTGTACCCAGCTGACTCTCTAAATCAGCCTAATTTGTATAATTGAGGGAGGAGATCCGTCAGAACCATCAAGTAGCAAACAATGGTAATTGCACAAAAGAAATCAACTAACCAACTAATTGAAGTGACAAACCCATCTATCAACCACATTTGTCGGTTTTCAACACCACGCGGCACGTAAGCGGCTACAGATGGCTTTTCCTGGCCAACACCAGTGGCGCTTGCAGTGAATGATGAAATGCAAATGAAGCTTTGCATGTGCAGGCATTCCCTGACTTATGCTTAATGTACTACAAAAAGATAAATGCACCGGTCCAGGATCAGGCTTACCTGGCAGGGAGTGGATTATGGTGGATTGTGATGAAGAGAAGTGCAGGTTACTGCTCCCTGGCTGGGACCTGCACCTCTGGCACCTATGCATAGGGTTACCAGATACAAACTGGGACAGAGTGCCTATACCTTTAACAATTGCATAGAAGAGTATTTTGGGCAAGTGCAGCTTTTGAAACCCTTCCATGATGAGCTGCCCCTACCCAAATCCCCTCTTCTATACAATGGTGACAGGTAAAGGCACCATGTCCCAGTTTGTATCTGGCAATCCTACCTATGCAGCCTGCCTGGGGCATGGTGGACAGCCATTTGAGTAGGGTTGCCATATACAAACTGGGACAAGGTGCCTATACCAGTAACCATTATATAAATTTTAGCAGGTGCAGCCTCTCTCTCTCTCTCTCTCTCTCTCTCTCTCTCTCTCTCTCTCTCTCTCTCTCTCTCTCTCATACTTTGAAAAGTGTCTGTAGTTATCTTTTTTTGGCCAAATTAACCATGATCATTGAGTTGGCAGGAAGTTAGCCCTTCCAGTAGACACCAGCCGTACTTCTCCAAGAGGAAAAATTCAGAGACTTGAAAATAGCCACCCCAATTGAATGCAGTCGATGATTCCTTATCCAGACCCTTCCAAAATCCAATTTTTTCCCCAAGACTTTTAAAACTTCCTGTAGTATGAACACTAGAAGGTCTTGTGCTCATTCCCACAAACAGGCTGTAAGTTCTATTCGCTGCTCTGTGGTGTGTGCCATTGTTGAGAAATGTCCAAGAAGCCAGCAGACACCCATATGGGCTGCTGAGAAACAGAACTGCACCCTTATATAGCAGGCGCAGATCCAAGTAGCCAATAGGGCTGTCTGGCAATAGGGCTACCCCGTGGAGCTCCAGCACAATCCCAATTTGCATTGGATACAGCGTAGGCCCACCAGCCTGTGCTATTCCAAGGCAGCTGAGGATCGTGCCCTGAATGTATATTACATCCATCCCCATCAGGTAGCCACCGGAGGCACCTTGGGATAAGGGTAAGCCCTTCCTCTGAGTAAGCCTGGGTACCCAGCCCTTCCCCTGTGTAAGCCCGGAGAACCGCCAATGGCCTCCCACAATGGAGAGGGTCCAGCAGAGGACTAGATAGGCTCTTGGCCTGATCCAGCAGGGCTCTTCTGATGCTCTTACAATGGCGAGTTTTGACAGTCTTGTCAGAGATGCCACTTGCCAGAGAGATGCCACTTGCCACTCTTTGACTAACACCCATTCCCTCAGTTTTGCTTCTTCCTTTCTTGGCAAGAGCCAAAGTAGAACGTTTGTGGATGCAACATGTGTGCTTATTTTTCGATTCTTGGTGGTGCCCACATGCATGAGCACGGAAGAAGAAATGCGCAACGTGAAACCCTACAGGAAAGGCTAACCCTTTGTTCCAAAAGAGTTATGATTCTTGTTTACCGAACCACCGTCCCTTGGCAAAGCTGATGAGTTATGCTGTTGACTTGCACACGATGGTCGAGAGTGGAATTGAGAAACAGAATAACAAGGCAGAATGAGTAATAAAACGTCTACTGTATTTTTATGGGGGGAAAGAATGCTGCTTTTTCTTGCTTCCTGCCATACACCTTTCCTTGTAATATAGTCCTTGCAAGGCCTTTGAAAACACTTTAGAATTTCCAGAAGATTCAGCTGCTCTTCCCCTGTTGATGAATGAAAAACTTTATTTGTGCCTCTCCTTTATGGCACCTGGAGAATAAATTTGAAGCAATAGCTGCTCTAAGGAAATTGTTACCCATATACTTAGGGCCAGTGGAATTCTTGTGCATTGGACACCTCATAATGGAGAACTACAGTGAGTCTTCGGTATTCACGGGGACTGAGGACCCAATCATATAGTAAGTTTGTACCACCAGCGCCAGGTGCTTTGATACTGGCACTGGCAGAGCAGTGATGTCATGCAGGGGGTACGCGGGGGTACGCGAGTACCGGTTTCTAGGATTACAGCTGGCCCCGCCCATTCGCCCGCCCACTCGTCGACTCCGCCCTCTGCAACGTTTGAATTTCCTGCATGTTTGAGTTGTCTGCATGTTCTCAGAGCCAGGCAGGCAGGCAGCGAGCAGAGCCTTTCCTTGCCACTGAAAAATGAGTTGCTCTGGGGTTTTAACATGATGCCAGGCCTCCTTCACATGTTCTGGGGGTGCTGTGGAATACTGTTGCAACTGTTGGGTCAGTTTAAAATCATCTGAGGCCTCAAAAAGGGCTTTTTTCATGTCACTTCCTGCCACGACATCACTTCTGGCTTATGACATCACTTCCGGTGGGCGGGTCCCAATACGTGCCAATCAAAAGTGAGTACCTGTTCTTAAATCATTTAGATGACACTACTGTGGCAGAGCTTGTCAATGCTTGAGCATCAGTGCTGGGAAGAGGATGGCATGATGCTGCTGGCAATAAGTGTCTCCGCTGGCTGGCAGAGCACCATAAGAACATAACATAAGCCCTGCTTGATCAGGCCAAAGGCCCATCTAGTCCAACTTCCTGTATCTCACAATGGCTCACCAGATCAATCAGTCAACAGGTACTTATATACCGCTTTTCAACACAAAGTTCACAAAGCAGTTTACAGGCAAACAGTGATAATAAAGTTAAATGGTTCCCTGTCCCAAAGGGTTCACAATCTAAAAAAAGGCAGAACACCCCCAGCAACAGCCACTAGAAAGACACTGCATGGGGGTGAAGAGGGACAATTACTCTCCCCTTGCTAAATATAAGAGGAACACCACTTGGAAAAAGTCCCTCTTGCCCAGTTAGCAGGGGTGCCTCAGGGAGCACAATTAGATACCTGCAATCTATTGCAAGTCCCTTGCAGCTGGCATTCTGAGGTAAAATTCTGAGGTAAACACACTGGTGGTTAGTCAAGATTCGGTGTGATCTTACCTAAGAACATAAGAGGCCCAATGGATCATGCCATTGGCCCATCTAGTCCAGCTTCCTGTAGCTGGCATTCTGAGGTAAAATTCTGAGGTAAATATGAGGGTAAATCGAACAGAATTTGCTGTCTTCTCTGTGGGTATATAACATTATATATCAGTGCCTTGTGCTTCCAGCTTCCCAAACTGGAGTGGGAAAACAAGCAAAAAACCTACAGCCTAGATAAGAATGCTTTCACACCGTAAAGTCTTCAACTTCTAATCCTGGAGAGCTTGTTCGTGGCACAAGACATACTATAGCCACCAAAGTTAAGGGCATAATAAAATCAGACCATTAGGAAATCGAATATAATTAATGTTCTTATTGGATTTGACATCCAAGTATAATGCAGCCACACAGAGGAGTAATCCTAGATAAGGTGAAATTGCATTAATTCATTTCCCCCCAATCTCTAACCCAGTGATTGAATTCACTTAAAAGAAAAGGTGTGCGTGTTTAATCAGGCCAAGAAAAATCACCAGCAAGCACTTTTGCATTATCTATGCACACCTGCAGTTAATAGTTTGGTTAACAGTAGAATAATCTGGTTTTAGTTGTGAAAAGATGACACTGAGCCAGAAGTAGGGAACAGAATTATCTCTAGGTGTTCCTAAAGGAGTTATTTATTCGTATCCCTGGTTTTGCTTGTATATACTTATTGTAGGGTTTTTCATGTGTTAAATCAGTAAAATAGCTTCGCAAACAGAAATATGATCATTCTTCAGTGTCCAGTTTCTGGGCCTGAATCTACACTTTCTCCTGGTACTGGCCTTGTACCCTGCCTTGGTCTAGCTCAGTAGTTCTCAAACATTTTAGCATCGGGACCCACTTTTTAGAATGGCAATCTGCCCAGAACCCACCAGAAGTGATATCATGGCTGGAAGTGCTGTCTTTTTGACACCAGAGCCTGCTGCTTTCCTGAGAATGCTGCAATCAGTTGGGTTATTTCTCACTCATTTTTCCAATAGCAAAGTGGATCAGAAAGAAAAAAAGAGGCTACTTACAACCTTGACAGAAGCAAAATAATCACACAGCCCTTTCCAGCATCCCATCTTCTCAATATGTCTGCTCTAGGTGCTTCACGACCCACCTGAAATTGGCTCGCAAACAGTAGTGTCATTCAGTAATAGAGTACCGGAACGCTAGGCGGGACTTACCCCGTGATTGACAGGGAGCCCGTGACGTGTTGCTGCCTGCCGTTCCGCCGCGGGGGCTTCTTCTGGGTTGCGTGCCCCTCCACGGCTCTCTGCAGCACCTAGCACGCCCCCCAGGCAAGCGGGCACCCCCTCCAAAGCCAGGGGTGCCCGCACGGGGCTCGGAAAGACAGCGACGTGTCAGAACCGTGCAGCCAATCAGGCGGTAAGTCCCGCCCAGCGTTCCGTCTCCTGGTTAATGAATGACACAACTGCTCGCAAACCACTGGCAGGTCCTGACCCACAGCTTGGGAACCACTGGTCTAGCTAGCTGTGCCTTCTGCTGAGAGTGGGCCTGTAGCTAATGCCTAACCAGACTGATCTCTGCCATCACCCGAGTTCTTCATCCGTCATAAGGACTGGGCACTTTTTAAAAATTGCATTATAATTGCAATTCTTAGGATGCCATCTGGTGTCCTAGAGACCTGAATCAAGCTTCCTTGAAATGTGATAGATTGTGCAATAGGTCATAGACAGAAGTGGGAGAATGTGGGAGACGGCACAGCAATTTTGGGCTGACACAAGGGCCACCGTAAAGTATGTTTGGACCACTCTCGAAGTCGGAGAGGCCAGCACACAGATGTGCACCATCTTTCCTGATGCCATCCAAACGCCCTTTATGGTGGCCCTTGTGCTGGCCAAACTTTGCTGGCCTAACTGTGCTGGCCTAACTCCAGGTTAGGATTGCGCCTTCAGTGTAGTATGCCTTTTCTGGTATGCCTTTTCTTCTGTTTTCCAAACATATTTAGAAATATTTTGTCCATTTCTCCTTCCACTTTAATGCTTTCTGATAATCAGGTAAGCTTGTTTATTTTTTTATCAAATCGCCCGCTTCCAGGCTGTAATTAAATATTTCACGACGGGCTCTTTCATGCGAAAATTCATGGGGGAAAAAAATGTCAGCAAGCTTTCCTTTTCTAGCTGGATGTCTTCCACTCTATTTTTGTCTCAAAGTACAGATAAAAAGATGGGTTTTTTTTTTACTTTTTATTTTTTTGCCATTCTCTGTGCTCAGTTGAGAAATAGAGAAAATCCCTCACCTTTAATATCTGGAAACCCCACCGTTTCCAATTATTGTCAGATCTGCACGGCAGGACCAGATTGGGACACTGGCTAAATTAGCCTTCATAAAGCCTCACCTGGGAAGCTCTGCTTTGTAGCCTAGCAGTGCATTCAGCCGTAGGCTGTGAGCATCCTTGTGAACAGCAGAGAAAAGAGAACATACAGCCATCAATTGAACGTTGGGGTAAAGGCAGCCTCACACGTTCTCTCCCCCCCCTTTGTTTATAATTTTGATGCCTAATCACAAGAAAAGCAATAACAGAGCCAAAGATTATGCTGGGAATAGCAAATGAACGTGGGCAGCTTCCACTTATTATGAAACTAGATTAGTGCCATGATTCTCAAACTGTGAGCTGTGGCTACCCAGGGAACTGCTGAAACCAGCCAGGTGAGCTGTGGGATTCTCGCAAAAAAAACCCACCGCCCTATCCAGTGTATAGGATGGGACCCTAATGGGGAGCTGTTCTGCCAAATTCCCTGCTGGGCCTCCCCAAGGGCCCTAATGCCCACACTAGGCTAACTAGTTTCCCCTCCAGAGCGGCCTCAGAGACAGGCAAGAGGGAGGGGGTTTAGTCGCCCACTGGGCCTCCTCTCTTCCAGCAGCTTTGCTTGGGATCACAGGCTGGCCAGCCTCCTCCAGACTGCCCTCATCACTGGCTTGGCTCCAAACTACCTTAATTCTAGCACCAACTAACCCCACCACCAAACAATAGGCAGTCAGTTTGCCCAAGCCATAACTGCCTCCTCCACTTGGTGCCTCCTCCACTTGGTGGCAGCCATACAACTGTTCCTCACAGTTATTCCCCACAATGAGCTTACCTCAGCCAGGCAGTCAGTCCAGCCAGCACTCTATCAGTCCAGCACCTTCCCAGCTTTATACTGAGGCCAGCCAATCAGTGGCAGGCTTTAATTCATCAGCCACACCCATCTGCACCTGTGTTCCCAAGGCTTGCAAAGACCTTGGGGGTTAACCCTATAATCCCTGGCTTATCTGGAACAAGGGGCCATTGCTGATACCACTCCCTATCTCCTCGGGGTATCTCCTGCCTTTTCTAATACAGGAGATGCAACCAATGGCCCAGTAGATCAAGGGAGCCACCAGTTGAAAGAGTTTTGAAACCACTGGATTGGTGATGGAGTTGGGTCCCATTGATTGTGGAGTACAGAAAAAAGAGCGCAATCCTAGCCCGAAATTAGGCCGGCACAGGGAGACTAGCAAAGTTTGACCAGCACAAGGGCCACCGTAAGGCTTGTTTGGACTACTCAGAGTCAGAGAGGCCAGAACACAGATGTACACCATCCTCCCTGACTCTGAGAGTGGTCCAAACGTGCTTTACGGAGGCCTTTGTGCTGGCCAAACTTTGTTGGTTTGCCGGCCTAACTCCAGGCTAGGATTGCACTCAAAGACAATGCGTTCTATTGAGGCAATAAGTCTATTAAACCATCAAAGTGAACTTTTGAGTTACCTTTTTAAAGGATTCAGGTGTGGAGGGCAAACGTTTGCACCGGAACTCCCTGCAATAAGCACATGGGACACGGGTCCTGGAGGAAATTGCTGGCTATGTTTATTGATTGGCAAGAGTCAAGGTAGCAGCAGGGAGAACAAAGCATTAGAACTGGAAAAGGCTCTGGAAACAAGGGGGAGGGGCTGCCTTAAACAGCAGGCCAGGCTTCTGCCAAACTTAGCATTTCCTCCCCTCCCCTAGGAACACCTCTAAACACATGCACAGACACACAGGATCAGACCACATAGAAGTGGATAGGTACCATACACTATTCTGTTGTACACATAGGAAGTAGTTCTTACATAAGAACATAAGAACATAAGAAGAGCCCTGCTGGATCAGGCCAAAGGCCCATCTAGTCCAGCTTCCTGTATCTCACAGCGGCCCACCAGGTGCCCCAGGGAGGCACGAGACACAAGACACTTGCATCTTGTTGCCACTCCTTTGCACTCCCTTCTTGGACTTTGTAAGCCTCAGAGTTCCAAGACTTAGGGCACAATCCTAACCAACTTCCCAGCACTGACCTAGCTGTGCCAGTGGGGCACGTGCAGCATCTTGCGGTTGGGGGGCCGTCACAGAGGCCTCCTCAAGGTTCCCTTACCTTGAAGCTGTATTGCCCTTACCCCAGTGCTGGGAACTTGGTTAGGCTTGCACCCTTAATCAACTGCTAAGTTGGAATTGCTGTGCCAACCCTGTAGCAAAACTACAACACAAATGCAACCAGCTCTTATTAATGCCCGTAATCAGTGATGTCATCTGGTAATGAAGAATGGGAACTCTGGGTGGGACGTACGCGTGATTGGCAGCCCGTCTGTTCCGTTCCGCGGCTGCCCTGGCCTCGGGGGGGCTGCCCCGGTTGGCGCACCCCACCGCTGCTCGCCCAGGCACCCGGCGCGCCCCCACCCACCCACCCCCCGGCGAGCAGGTGCCCCGCCGAGGCCAGGGCAGCCGCGGAACGGAACGGATGGGCAGCCAATCACGCGTAAGTCCCACTCAGTGTTCCCGTTCTTCATTACCAGATGACATCACTGCCCGAAATGCTTTTCCTTGGAGGGAACTTGTACACTCTTTCAATCACAAACCGATGGATTCCTTTTACCCGCCACCCTTGAAATGAACACAGGAGACCGGTCTATGGTGATAAGGGCTATTTTATTAATTTAACTTACAAACTTTGCAGCAGGGCTAACTATTAAGTGCGGGTCCTGGCTGGGGAAACGGACCTATCCGTCTTCCTCCCCGGGTGGTCTGGATGACCAACGGGCATCCTGCCTGGCTCTAGTCCGCAGTTGGTGGGTACCAACCTGGACTTTCATCGCCACCCCGAAGGGCGAGGCAGCCGACAGCGCCAGCTCACCCAGGCCTCGCCTTCGGGCAGCCTTTGCATGTCCAGGCAAGAGCCAGCCTAGCCACCCCCCGGGCCGGTTCAGCCTCGTACGGGCGGCCTAGCCGGCCCCCACCTGTGCCACCTCAGGCAGACACCAAGACCTTGCCTACCCCGACCCGCACTTTTCCTGCCACCCAAGTGACCAACTATTTAAGCCACCGTCCCCTCACAGCCAGCCTGGGGTAGGCGAAAAAACGAGCCACCATCATGGCCAAATCTTGGGGCCCGCAAAAAATTCCTACCCGGCCCCAGAGGCGACCGAACGTGCTCAGTCTGGCATTCAGGGAGGGTGGGCGGGATGCCGGTCGGGACGCAACTGCCCGGGGCGAGGCTGCTGCACGCGCAGCTAGCCTCGCCCCGCCTCCCGGCCGGCTGGCCCTCCAACCCCCGGTCTCCAGCACTCACCGGGGGCGGGGCAAAGACGGCGACGCGCGATTCGCGCGTCGCCGGCATTCTTTTTAAGGTCAGAAGATCCCATTATCAATTAAGAATTGAACGCTCACCATTTTTGGTTGCTGTTTGTAGCATTTTGTCTTTGAGCCTCCTGACACACGTTTCTTATGCCATTGGCCCGTCCGCAGTACAGCCAGCCTCCTCGATCTTTCTTGATGAGCAAAATGAAAAATGGCACGCGCCTCAATGCTGGATAACTCGAGGCCAGGCAAACTATTTAGCTACACTCAACATCCTGTTTGTCGGAATTATGTCTCGGATGGCTGCAAGGTCTTTTGCTTTCATTGAATTACTTCACGTTTGGCAAAATAGTGTGCGGAGGGAAAATGTAATGAACTAAAAAAAAAAAGACAAAAAAAAAATCAACCACCTGCTGAAATATAATCAAGCTTGCTCATGACCTAGGGGGAAAATGGGCTTATGAATTCATAGATTAAAGGTATGACTGGTCAATGCATTCTTTCACGGGCCACGTCTCATTTAGCTGATAGAGAATTCCACCTGAATTGAGTTATGAAAGTTTTTCTTTCCTCCGCACGCATAACTTAACTATAAGGCAATCTTCACTGGTGCATCAATTGCTTTTCCAATCATGGAGGCATTATTGCTTATGCAAATAAAATGTACATTTGTGCACATTTCTCATGCGATATAATTCATGCAGCCGAAATATTCCAAACACGAATATAGCAAGATTCCAAAACGGGGTAGAGGAGAGTGTACAGTAAGCTACAACGGCTGTT
This sequence comes from Lerista edwardsae, assembly GCA_029204185.1. Lineage (NCBI taxonomy): Eukaryota > Metazoa > Chordata > Lepidosauria > Squamata > Scincidae > Lerista > Lerista edwardsae. Next base: position 3,046,207 of record JAJKFI010000062.1, on the reverse strand, counting down.
TAACACTGGAGTCATTCCTTCCCCTTTGAAATAGAGTATTACTTTGATTTTGCAAGGACTACAAAGAACTACTCGTCCACAGGGACATATTGGAGTGGTAGCAGGAGGGAGTAGAGACCTGGGACTTCTCCTGTAGCAAAAGCCATGATGTCATCAGCAGAAATGCTCAAGTGGCCTTATTGTAGAAGAAAAAAACAGGCTCAGCAGGTGGCAAACTGAGACATATGCTCAGGGGATTATAGAATCACATTGGTGAGAAGTCTTCTGGGGAATTGTGTCCAGTTCTGGGCACCTCAGCTCCAGCTGGTTCAGGGAAGAGCAATGGTGATCATCAGACAGCTGGAAAACAAGTCCCACAAGAAAAGATTGAGGGAACTTGGTCAGAGGCAGATCTAAGGGAGGGCAAAGCTCTAAGTTTTGCAAGAAGACTTACCTTGCAGTGGAAATCACTCCTCTCCTGCACCGTTTTAGCCAATCCTAACGGGGAAAAGCAACATCTTGGCGTTGCTTACTGGCTACAGCAGCAAGGGAGAGGAGGGATTTACATGACAGGGTAAGGCTTCTTGCAACACTTAGAGCTTTGCCCTCCCTGTAGAGACGCCTCTGAACTTGGTATGTTTAGCCTGGAGAAGAGGAGGCTGAGAAAGGATATGATAGCACACTTCAAATGCCTGAAGGGCAGTCATACAGAAGAAGGGATACATTTGTTCTCACCTGACTCTCACAGTAGAACTATGTTGGGTCCAAAATGCAAAAGGTTGGATTCTGGTTGGACATCAGGAAGAAATTCCTGATGGTATGGGTGGTTCGACAGATTGCTGAGGGAGGTGGTGGATTCAACCTCACTGGAGAGCTTCAAGCAGAGGCTCGACAGGCACCTGCTGGAGATGCTCTAGGCGAATGTCCTGCCACAATCAGGGGGTTGGAGTACATGACCTTATAGGCCCCTTCCAACTCTATGCTTCTATTATTCAACCAATGCACTCCGAACAATGGCTGGAGTATGTGGCTTGCCCTTGTTTGCGCACTCATAGTTTTGGCAGCGGTGGTGGTGCTTCTTCTATGTTCAATTTTAACTTACAAGGGGGTGGGAAGAGAAACTGGACAGAGCCAGAGGCAGATCCAAAGGAGGGCAGAGCTCTAAGTTTTGCAAGAAGCCTTACCTTGCAGTGGAAATCACTCCTCTCCTGCACCATTTTAGCCAATCCTCACAGGGAAAAGCAACATCTTGGCGTTGCTTATTGGCTACAGCAGCAAGGGAAAGGAGGGGTTTACATGACAGGGGAAGGCTCCTTGCAACACTTAGAGCTTTGCCCTCCCTGTAGAGACGCCTCTGGACAGAGCACTCCGCCTACACCTTTTCACAGAAGCAATCTTTCCACGTCAAATTCATCCTTAAAGAGCCACATTCTTGCGTCTGCCACTAACAATTTAACCAGCTAATCACGCCAGTTATTTGATTAGTGTCGTCATGCACACATGTGCTCACAGAGGCTTGTTGCTCCCCTCCCTAAATGATTGAGAATGGCTGTCAGTGTCACAGCCAGTGTGGATATGACATGAAATCACATCAGAGGGGAAAAAAAAATTAAAAACACTTGACATGTGCTATTCAATATTCTCATATCAAAACATCTGCTGTCATTTGAACTAGCAAACATCCAACCCGCGTTATTGTTGATTTGTAGCAGCCTGGTTATCAAATGATATAAACAACAGATGCAGTCGGCTGAATAATCGACACAAAATTAAAATCTGCTCATCGCCTTCCACTGGTGCAACATCTGACGGCTGCGGCTGTCAGTGTTTTGCATCGTGGTCGGCCGAGAGGGGATGAGGCTATTATTTGCGTGGGCGAGAGAACAAATAAAATGGAAACATTTTGTCGAGCACGCACCCTTTCTGGAGCTATTTAGCCTTTCAACATAAAGCCATGCAGTCTCTGTCGGAATTTCATGCCGCTACCTTTCCCTGGTAAGTGGCACCTCCGATCTGCCCTGATGGTGATAATTTATAAATTGAATTTTAGCATTGAAGGAAATGGACAGGTTGCAACACCAACATGAACAGCATGAACAGCAGGGAAACAGGCTGGTCCTGTTCCATTTTGGTGCCTGTCTTTCCCATTTCCCTCTCTGGGTTTCTAACGGTGAGAAAGCTTTCCCCTGGAGTCTGTTTTGTCTTGCTAGCGGCCAAAAGCAAGATAGAAGGGGCCTAGCGGGAAAACGAAACCAAGGACATCCTTCCCTGTACCAGGAGTTGTTTTGCTTCTAGCAGAGGGGGAGGGGGCTGGAAAGGCGGGGGAAAGAGTAAAAGGCTCACATTTTTCCTGCGGCTTGGGAAGAGAAGAGGAAGAGACCATTTTGCCCTCTTCACATCTAGTTCTGTCCTTTGCTGGGTGAATGATAGGATAATGAGTTTAGCTAGGAGTCAGATGCTTTCTTATTTTGCATTAAGCATCACATAGTTATACCATGCTTTGGTCTGCTTTGAAAGGCCTTATTAAGCCTCTAATGCCGTAACTTGTAGTTTTAAATAAATTTTTACATTTTACTCCATGGTGTGCCTCGTGCGTTGGGAGCGGGGGTTAGCTGAATCCAGTTTTGACGGTGTGCTACACTACTGGTTGGGCTATGGGAATGCCTCCTGGGCCACTGGGGGTTGCTGGTGGCCAGGAGGGGACAACATCCCACAATCCCTGGGGGCAGTCTGGAAGGGCAGGACCCCTGGGTATCGTGATAAGAGGATGGAGAGAATGGGCAGCATTTGGGAAGGTCATATTGTCCTCTCCCAATTGCCATTTGGGCACAAGATTTAGTCGAGAGGGTTAATGCCTCCGTTTGCCCGAAGATAACACCTGAAGATCTCAAGGTCGTGAGCTCGGGACTGCCGGAAGTCTCTGCGAGCAGCAGACCTTGGAAACTGCGGCTGATTACAAGCTGAGTTTCAGCTGCCTCGTGGGAGGAGGAGTGTGCTGAAATCAGCTGCATCTCTGGTGGCAGCAGGGAAGCCTCATCAGCCAGCAGATGACAGACGGGTGGCTAAAGAAAGAAGGCTCAATCCAGAAAGAAAGATCTGTAGGAGTGTTGTTCTTGGAAGACAGAACATTCTGTAAATTGTAAAAACCTTCGGGTTTGTGAGAAAGTCTGCCTATGTAAACCTCCTTGAGTTCAATCATTAGAGAAATCTAGTGATCTTAAGAAAGGCGGTATATAAATAAATGTATTATTATTATTATTATTATTATTATTATTATTATTATTATTTCCCAGTATTTTCTTTCTCTTCCCTGCCACACCATAGTAAAATGTTTCTTTACACATGGATCAGAACATGATGGTAGAAGTTGGTAGACTTTGCCCCTGTTAATGTGCTGCCCTTCCTGTAGATAAGCCACAGTACAAAAGCCAGCTTAAAAAGCAAGAACTCCAAGGATCATTTAATTCGGTGGTTCTCAACCCTTTTGCAGCAGGACACACTTTTTAGAATGGCATTTGTGGCAGGACCACCAGGAGTGATGTCATAGCCAGAAGTGACATCATCAAGCAGGAAATACCATCATTATCATGCAATCCAATGACACTCCTGGAATGCAAACTGGCAGTAATTGCAGAACCATGAACCATCTCTGACAGAAAGCCAGATTAAGACAAAATGTTATGTAAAAGCACTGAACTAAAAACAATTCTTTTAAAAAACCCTTACTTGAAAATTCAAACTGAACACTCACAAAAGGAATCTAGTCAGAGCAAGGTCTGTAGCATCCAAAGTCTCAGCTTTCTGTGACCCATTTCTGTGACATCAGGTTATGATCTACCAAGTGGGTCCCAATCCACAATGTGAGAAACTCGGATTTAGCTTATTAGTTATGACCTTAGCATGGAACATGTTTTCATATGCAGATCAAGATATCCTAACTAAGGCCATCAACTCATTTGGGTTTGCCAAATCCATGAAATTCCATCACTAAACTTTAAGTACAGAACAAGGCCAGTAAATCCCTAGAATAATAAAGGAACAAAATGATAAAAATCAAATCCCCTCAGCCGTAGCCATTTCTCCTTTCAAACAATCAGAAAAAACAAAGGTGCACTGGGAAAAAAAAATCAATACACTCCTAGGAGAATCCTTCAGTTTCAGAAAATCATTCTCAGTGTGTCAAAACCACAGTATATTAGTATCCCTTCATGCAGTTTATAAATTCCCCCATAAAGATTGAAAGGTTAATTAACAGAAGAGAAAACATTGAGAATCTGATTATCTTGTCAATATCAAGCACTTCCCATACAAGTTTTCCCAACCATTCACAAAAGATAGATTCATAAGGTTTTTTTCCCCCCTGCTTTAAAGCAAGCAAAATTAAGAAAGGCAAAAGAAACCTGATAAATTCCATTTTATACCAAAGGTTAGGATGCATTTTTTTGTTTGGACTGACACAAAGTGATTGCATCTGTGAGATTTTCACCTGAAAGAAAAGTGTAATCCAAAAAGCTTTTGGATTAACTACTCAACATTACACTGTGCAATTACAAAAAGTATCATCTACAAAGAACTGGCTATTAGTGGAAAGGGAATTTTTTAAAGGAGGGAATTAATACAAAAAAAAAGAAAAGAATGGCTTTGTTAAGGAATTCAAATTTGTATTCATTGCTGAACTCTGGTTAACTCAGTTGAAAATTGTCCTGGCTCATACAAGTTATTTTCCAATAAAATAGTAATGACAATGATCATCAAAATGATAATAATTATAGGAGATGAGCAAATCTGCGCAGTCCTGTTCATTATTCCAATATCCCATTGGTTTCACCCTGGAATAATTCAGGTAGGACTGAACAGATTTTGGAATTGATTATTGGCATGCTTGCAGTTTAAACTGGTGTGTGTGTATGTGTGTTAAAAAAAAACAAAAACCCATGAGGATGAATATTCATATACCACATTTCAGCCCCAGGATCACAGAGCAGTTTACAGAGAAAATACAATACCTAATTGTTCCCTGTTCCAAAAGGGCTTACAATCTAAAAAGCTACAGGAGAACCACCAGCAACAGTCACTAAAAATACACTGTGCGGAGGTGGTTACTCTTCCCCTGTTAAGGGTGCAATTCTAACCTGGAATTAGCCAGGCACAAGATAGGCCAGCGAAGTTTGGCTAGCACAAAGGACACCGTAAAGTATGTTTGGACCACTCTCGGAATCAGGGAGGATGGTGCACATCTGTGTGCTGGCCTCTCTGATTCCAAGAGTGGTCCAAACATACTCTACAGTGTTCCTCATGCCGGCCTAACTGTGCTGGCCTAACTGTGCTGGCTTAACTCCAGGTTAGGATTGCACCCTAAATATAAGCAGAGCACCACTTGAAAAAGTGCCTCTTTGCCCAATTAGGAAAGGTAAAGGTTTAAATGTATAAAAATATTTCTCTTGAAGAAAATGACATTTTACTATGAGCCATTGCTCAATTGTGCTATCAGACAAAGAAGATTTGAGCTTTTTTTGGGGGGGGGAGGGGGTTACATTTTAATTCACTTTATGTGTTTTTCACAGTTAAAAGGACAGAAAACGAAGCCGGAATTCCCCAGCACCTCCACAAACCACCTGCTTGCAAAGGTCAAGAAATACACTTCTGGAACAATAACAGATTCTGACATTTTGAGATCTCTGAACTGGTGTAGAGTAGTGGCTAATGAACTAACAGTTCATTGAACTAACAGTTCAATCCTATGCGGGCTGCTGGTGCCAAAATGGTAGGGTGTAATTTTTTGGTGATATTTTTTCCAAAATTTCTTGATTAAAATAGCAAATTGCGGATTATGCGTTTTTATTCTACATTCTCATTCCAAGTTCTACCTTTTTTATTAATTTTAAATGCTTTAAAAGTGGACTAGGTCGATGGTACAGGTGATATAGTGTCAGCAGATGCAGCCACAGTATTATTTCTAATTGGAAAAGCAATCTATTTATTTTTTGGAAAGTATCTTAAACTACCAAAATGCAGTGTTTTGTGTTTTTATTCAGATATTTTAACCACCAAAAAGCAGTATTCAACAACAAAACACTCCTAGCCATATGCTAGGAATACGACTTACTTGGTTTGAAGTCCTCCAGTTCTGCTCTGTTTTAATTTGTTCATTCCTAAACATTTCCCATAATGCTCCAAGTGTAATTTTGGGCTGAAAATCTGAGATTTGGTAGGCTAACCAGAGACTCTGGAATGGTCTTCAGAAGCCTGTGTGTCAGGCAGAAATCTTGAGATCAGGAAGACTTCAATCAATCAATCAATCAATCAATCAATCAATCAATCAATCAATCAATCAATCAATCAATCAATCAATCACTAGTATTTATATACCGCTTTTCAACATAAAGTTCACAAAGCGGTTTACAGGCAAATAATAACATTAAAGTTAAATCCAGTGGTGTCATTCAAATGATTTAGGAACAGGAACTCACTTTTGAGTTCAAATTCAAATGTGGAAAAAAAACACCAAAAAAAACCCCAGAAGCAGCCACGGAGCCCGTTAGGATCCGGAACGCTGTTCTGGTCCGTTCCCCCTGAATGACATCACTGCTTAAATCTATTATAGCCTTCCTTTGGTTTTTCCATATAGCGTAGCAGGTTGAGACGCTAATGGGATTGAGTCCAGGAACCTGGACTTTTTAGTTTGCATTTCCAGGTCTGCCTCCAACTCAGTACATTATACAAATAGCACAACTCTCAATATCCAAATCAAGTCTCCTGGGAGTTGATTAGACAGTTTTGGCCCAATGGCAAGCCGAGATGCTCAAAGAAATAATGCTGAATTTGAAAATGTGTGCAGCCAGTAGAACTCCATTAAATATGAGCATTTGAGGCAATCTGAATCCCATTTCACAAAACAAAAAAGAGGTGGTCTCCGGTGAATTTGTATTTAAATGAGACCAAAACATCTGTGGGCTTTGGCGGTTTTATATCCCACAAAGTTCCAATTCAAGGCTTTAGGTAAAGAGTTTGCTTATTGGAGCTGAATGAATAACAGAAGAACACAGGCTCCGAATTATCTGCAGGATGAAGTGATTCCAAAAAGGGGGAAGAACAGAAAAAAAACACCCTACTTTTGAGGGCATACCATTTATTTCTGGGGGAAATGAGGATAATTTTAGTTAAGAAGAGCAGTAAATACTGCTTTTTAGGGACATAGATTCCTGTGACTCAGGGTGCAATCCTAACCTGGAGTTAGGCTGGCACAGTTTGGCCAGCACAAGGGACATCATGATGTATGTTTGGACCACTCCCAGAGTCAGAGAGGCCAGCACACAGACGTGCTTCATCCTCCCTGACTCCGAGAGTGGTCCAAACACACTCTATGGTGGAACATACACTCCAAACACACATTCCCATGTACTTCGAGTGGTTCTGGTGCCACCAGAACCGAGATTCAACAGAGATGACATCAACTTGGCTGACCACTGATGCTATATGTAAGATGGCTTTATTACCTTACTTTCTGTGTGATAAGTAGCTTCCCCCATGGTTAGAGGTGTTTTTTTCAGTGATAATTACAGAATGCTTGACAATGAGAATTTCTACTGAAACGTTAAATAAAACATAATTTAGGTCAAAATGTGAAAAAAAACACTGCTTTTTCTTACTTTTGACATAGTTTGACACACATTTAGATCAATTTCACAAAAATGACATCACTATTGTTTATTTTTGACACAGTTTTGAGGAATCCACAAATAGTTTTCAGTAAGGGATCAGGAGGAGGAGTGGCAGAAACAGGAGGAAGCTTTCTTAAACTATGAACATGCATGTTAGGGTGACTTTAATGGAAAATGAAAGTAGTAAGTAGTAGCTTCTTGACGCCCCAAGAAGCAACCAGCGTGCAGGTTGGGAATTTTTGAGCAGGTTATTTCAGACTGGTTTGTGTGTACACCAGTGATTGCCTGCATTTGTAGGGCCATTCACCCTTATTTATTGCACTGTTTGTACAATTTGCAACAAAAAGTTGGATAAAAAACACACAACACCCCAAATTGCTATTTTATTCAAGAAATTTTTGGGGGAAAAAATATCACCCCAAAAAACCCACACCAACCTATGGCACCTGGCCAGCACAAAAGCAAAGGCAACAGGCCGACCAACCATAAAGTCCTGAGCATTCTGTATGATGCGTAATGTGAACTGTGCATGAAATCAACTATTAGAATGCTGTTAATTACACATCAGTGATGATAGAACTACTTAACAGTTCTTCTCCTTTTTAATGAGCACAGCTGTTTCCTGCCCAGATTTTGACTAGGAACATTTCCCCATCTCTATTTTTTTTTTTAAAAAAAAGTAATACACTTGAAGAAAACTCCAGAGGGCTCTTAGGGCTCATGCTGTTTAATGTGTTTTAACACCTATGGAGCCAGTAGACCGTTGCTTGGCCTTAAACAGTGCTTACAACAACATCACTCCCCATTAGAGAGAGATCTTTCTAACTAATGAACTTTTAATAGAGCTTTGAAGAAGAAAAAGTCTAATGAAGGCTCCACCTTGTGCCACAAAAACAGTTAGATGGAGATGTGTACTCTTCCAAACATTTCACAACTTAACCCCATTTGTGGTTCATTGCATTGCAATTGTGGCCCAGGATATTTTGTGTGATGTGTAGCTAATGGACCGGTTTCCCCTCTACTGGAGATGCATCACTGCAACCGTTTTTAATACAGGAACCTTTAAAAAAAAAATGGCTCCACCAAAAGACCTGAAAATTGCACTGTGAATAATGGAAGGCAAGACCTGTTCAGAGCTACATTTTTTGATTTTTCACCTATGTCATCACGTAAGACAAGGGGGCAGACGTATGTGTGTTTTTTTCGCAGGGGAGGGTTCTCATTCGTTCATTAATAGACATTCTCCCTCTCTCACAACTCCAGAACCAGGGGACATCCATTAAAACTGAGCATTGGGAGAGTTAGAACAGATAAAAGGAAATACTTTTTTACCCAGTGAATAATCTGTGGCATGCCACAGGAGGTGGGGGTGGCATCCGGCCTAGGTGCCCTTAAAAGGGGATTGGACAGATTTCTGGAGGAAAAGTCCGTTGTGGGCTATATGCCATAATGGGCTGTGCAGCCTCCTTACATTAGAAGTAAGCTACCTCAGAATGCCAGGTGCAAGGGTGTGGCCACAGGATGCAGGCATCTTGTTGTCTCGTGTGCTCCCTGAGGCATCTGGTGGGCTACTGTGTGACACAGGAAGCTGGACTAGATGGGCCTTTGGCCTGATCCAGCAGGGCTCTTCTTATGACCACACCTAACGGAATGGGGCAGAGGGAGGGTGGAGAGCAGAGGGGCATTTGGGTGGACTAGCCCGGAGAGGGAGGTCGAGTGTGGATCCAGCACTTATTTATTTATTTATTTAAGAAATTTCTACCCCGCCTTTCCTCTGCCAAGGCAGATGTCCAAGGCGGCTTACAATATTAAAAAGGATAAAAATAAAGTATAACAGTTAACATTAAAAACAGTTAAAAACAGTATTAAACAATAAACAATCAAGATTAAAAAACACAAACAATTTAAAAACAATTAAAAAATAAAATAAGACACAAGCCCCGTGGATCATAATAACCAGCCAGCCAACCTGTCAGCAATTAAAAGCTTTTTGGAATAAAAAGGTCTTCAGCCCCCGCCGAAATGTAAACAGAGAGGGAGCAGTTCTCAATTCGAGGGGAAGGGTGTTCCAGAGTTGGGGGGCCACCACCGAGAAGGCCCTCTTCCTGGCCGCCACTCCTCTTACTTCTCCTGGTGGCGGCACAGTCAGAAGGGCCCCCCCAGATGATCTAAGAGTACGGGTTGGATTATATAGAAGGAGGCGGTCCCTCAAATACCCCGGACCCGAGCCGTAAAGGGCTTTAAAAGTCAAAACTAGCACTTTGAATTGGGCCCGGAACAGAACCGGCAGCCAGTGTAGTCGCCGAAGCAGCGGCTCGACAGAGTCAAACCGACATGCCCCAGCAACCACCCGAGCCGCCGCATTCTGTACTAGTTGTAATTTCCGGACCGTCTTCAAAGGCAGCCCCACGTAGAGCACATTGCAATAATCTAATCTTGATGTCACTAGGGCGTGAGTCACTGTGGCCAGGTCCACTTAGGCCAGATCCTAACCCCGTCGCCGGCCTGGGGGGGGGGAGTGCGATCAGGCTACTTGGATTTGCGCCAGCAATTTTGCGGGTACAGATCTGAGCAGGATCATAGGTCTGGCTGGGGCTTACCCTGGTGTAAGGGCAGTAATGTCATTCAATAACGAAGAGACGGAACGCGAGGCGGGACTTACCGCTTGATTGACAGGCAGCCCGTGATGCGTCGCCGCCTGCCCGCCCGCCGTGGGGGCTCCCTCCGGGTGGTGCGCCCCTCCGCGGCTCGCCTAGGCACCCAGCGCGCCCCCCAGGCAAGCGGGCACCCCCTCCGAAACCAGGGGTGCCCGTGCGGCGCTCGGCAAGGCAGCGACGCGTCAGGAACCGGCAGCCAATCAGGCGGTAAGTCCCGCCTCGCGTTCCATCTCCTCGGTACTGAATGACATTACTGTGCAAGGGGGAAAATGTCCCCTTACCTGAAGGTGAGCTGCTGCCTAACCTGCATTGGATACAGCACAGGCCGGCCAGCCTGTCTGCTTCAACACAGGTTAGGATTGGGCTGCCCATAACCCAAGTGGGATATCGAATCTGGATCTCTTTGGTCTAAGCTGCATTTCGACACTACACTATACCGGCTTTCAATATGACCTTTCCCATCTGTTAATAAGAAGGGTGTTATTCTACCCTGCAGGGTTTGGCTTAGGGTAGCCTCTTCCCTGCCAAACCACTGAGGAGCGAAGCATTGTTCTGAGAGCCAAGCTGGGTTTCTCATTCCAGTACAAACAAATTCTCCAAGACAGCTGACTTCTCCTTGAAAGGGAGGTACTGATACTTGAAAAAAAAATCATACTTCTAAATATGTGCATTCTGAACTGGAATGTATTTCTGCAAATACTTCACCTTCGGGAAACCCTCCAATTTTGACACTCCAACGTCCTGCCCAACAGGGCCGGCTCTAGCAGCGGCGGGGCCCAATGTGGGGCATTCCTGTGGGGGCCCCCAACCCTCCCTGGGGGGCCCCCACTCACCAAGAAGAGCTCGGTTCGTGCCACGTGCGAAGCATGGCATGTGGAAGTAGTTGGTGGTGATCTCATAGCATCCCTGCCAGCTGCTTCCAGGTGGCCCATCTTGGGCTGTTCAGAGGCAGAGGCAGGTGGGAGAGACCAAGGCAAAGCTGCTCTGATCGCCCCACTGACTTACGGCCCATCGAGATCCCAGCTGCAGCCACAGGCAATGTGCTCACCCTGCTAGTGCGGGGCCCCCTGAAGCGCGGGGCCCGATGTGACGACATTGGTCACATTGGCTTAAAGCCAGCCCTGTTGTCCGAGACACTCCAAACAACATTTAAAGTCAGGTTCTCACCAAGAAATGTTTAATTCAAAATCAACTGCTTTGGACGTCTGTGATCCATTTGATTATGGCAGACTGTGGCCATGACTTTCCAAAGCTGATGGCTGCCATCAAAGACTAACATAGCTTTGCATGCTATCCATTGAATGTTGTCAGGTACCAAATAACCCACTGCTTGGAACAGAAGTGCAGTAGTACACAGGTGTACATTCTCCTGAAAACTACAATCTCACACCGAGTCATCATGTTTGGGTAAGATTGGCACCAACATTTCACGCAAGGTGAAGTTTGAAGCAAATTTCAGGTTTCTTTCCGAGATGAAGGACCATATCTATTTTAATTTCATGTTTTATTAGAACAAAAAAAACCCTTATAACTACAAAACAAAAATTAAACCAATAAAAACCAAATTCACAATGCATAAAGCAAGCATAGAGTAATGCATCTAAATTACCTACAACCTTTAAAGGTAAAGGTTTCCCCACGACCGAATGGTCTAGTCGTGACCGACTGCAGGGGGCGGTGCTCATCTCCGTTTCAAAGCCTGTAGAGCCGGCGTTTTGTCTGAGGACAAGCTTCCGTGGTCATGTGGCCGGCATGACTCTATGCCGTAGTGCATGGAACGCCGTTCCCTTCCCACTGAAGTGGTCCCTATTTATTTACTTGCATGTAGGTGCTTTCGAACTGCTAGGTTGGCAGGAGCTGGGACAAGCAACAGGAACTCACTCCATCGCGCAGTCTTGAACTTCCAACCTTCCAGTTGGAAAGCCCAGTAGCCAGTAGTTTAACGCGCTGCACCACCATGTCCTTTACAATATGTTAATAACTGCTCAAATTAAAAATTCTGCCAGCTTCTTAGGGTGAAATCCTAACCTGGAGTTAAGCCAGCATAGTTAGGCCGGCAAAGTTTGGCTGGCACAAGGGACACTGTAATGTATGTTGGGACCATTCTCAGAGTCAGAGAGGCCAGCACACAGATGTGCGTCATCCTCCCTGACTCGGAGAGTGGTCCAAATGCACTTTATGGTGGCCCTTGTGCCGGCCAAACTGGGAAACAGATTTCCAGGGCAAGTGGACTTTTATGCCAGTGAGGTTGTTATTGTGCCAGTATATGCTGATGTGCCTCGAGGATCAGATCAGGTCTGCATTTTCATTTACGTCCCCTATTCTTGCAGTCAAAGTTGTCTAGGATTGCATGTGTGCCTCCTTCCTCATCTCATACCATTGTCTTGAGTGGTGCCATGAACCACTGCCCTAAGTCCCTGCACATGCAAAGGAGTCCCCCTTGTGCACCTGCTACATGCATCTTAGTGCAGCCCACCAGAGCCTTGCAAGCTCTGATGGCACTTGGGTGGGGTTATGTCCTGAAGCATCACCATGCCCCTAGTGCCATGGCCCCAACCCCTGCATAGTCCCACCACACTTCCAGTGTCAAGAATCACTCAATTTAGGAGAGATTTTGAATGCAAGGGAGGGTGAGCCACGATGTGTCTCCCCACAAAGGTTGTTCTTTTTGCTCTCTCAACACCAGAACCAGGGGACATCCGCTAAAACATCTGAGTTTTGGGAGAGTTAAAACAGATAAAAAGAAATACTTTTTTACCCAACGGGTAGTTAACCTGTGGAACTCCTTGCCACAGGAGGTGGTGATGGCATCTGGCCTAGGTGCCTTGAAAAGGGACCGATTGGACAGATTTTTGGAGGAAAAGTCCATCGGGGACTATAGGCCATGATGGATTGTGCAACTTCCTTACATTAGTAGTAGGCTACTTCAGAGTGCCAGGTGCAAGGGAGTGGCAACAGGATACAAGCATCTTGTTATCTCGTGCCTCCCTGGGGCACCTGGTGGGCTGCTGTGAGATACAGGAATCTGGACTAGATGGGCCTTTGGCCTGATCCAGCAGGGCTCTTCTTATGTTTTTATGTAAGGTTCTGCCTCTGTAGTCCACACTTGCTAATAGCATTGGGAGGCATTACTACAGTTTGCAGCTGTAGCAGTTAACCTTCTTTTCCACTCTTGTTTCAAGCTGCCGATGTGGGTCCAATTGCTCCCCTCCATCCTTTGGGCTGGCAGCGATACTCTGAACTCAAGAAGTCAAGCTTAAAATCAGCTCCAGTCGACCATGAATTGAACCAAAGCATTTCTCTGACTCATTAACGTTTCTAACCCATTAGACTCGAACAAGGGTAATTATCTAGTCAATCTAATTATTTAAGCAGGAGCCCCATGCACAGAAAATACAGGAAGAGAACCCGACTCCTTGATGGACAAATGAGCATTTCCTTCTCTCTCAGCTTCTTTTGAGCACATGTTCCATGCTCCGATTTCCTGTTCAGAAGATCCACGCCAACAATACGGCCATAGTTCCAATATCATCACAGGGAAGTATGAGAACACAAGCAAATTAAGCTACTAGGATCAAACCAAGGCCTTAAAAAAATTAATTACTTATGCCATTAATGGGAAGGGAGCAATAGTGATTGTCTTTGATGAGAATTAATGGTTCATTAGCTTAAATTGCAGAGAGTTGCTAATATATTGGAATAGGATGGCAGAATAATGAATGTTATTTCTGGGGTACAACAGAAAGGAACAGAGGGTTTTTTTCTGTTTTTGACAAACACTTTGATTATCTAAGTATATATGAAGATCATATGAAGATTAGAGTTGCCATCAAATTAAAGTTTTACACACACACACACACACACACACACACACACAGAGAGAGAGAGAGAGAGAGAGAGAGAGAGAGAGAGAGAGAGAGAGAGCGCAATCCTAACCTGGAGTTAGGCTGGCACAGTTAGGCCAGCAAAGTTTGGCTGTCACAAGGGCCACTGTAAAGCATGTTTGAACCACTCTTAGAGTCAGGGATGATGGCGCACGTCTGTGTGCTGACCTCTCTTACTCTATGGGCACAATCCTAAACTAAGTTAGGCCGGCATAAGCTAAGCCAGCAAAGTTTGGCTGGCACAAGGGCCACTGTAAAGTATGTTTGGACAACTCTCTGAGTCAGAGAGGCCAACACAGAGAGGTCTGAACAGCGCCAAATTGAAGGATGCATGGGGTGTGGCTGGCAGAGGCGGATCAACAGGGAGGGCAAAGTTCTAAGTGTTGCAAGAAGCCTTACCCTGTCATGTAAATCCCTCCTCTCCCTTGCTGCTGTAGCCAGTAAGCAACACCAAGATGTTGCTGTTCCCTGTGAGGGTTGGCTAGAACGGTGCAGGAGAGGAGTGATTTCCACTGCAAGGTAAGGCTTCTTGCAAAATTTAGAGCTTTGCCCTTCCTTAGATCTGCCTCTGGTGGCTGGGCAGCGCATAGGGGTGGGAAGGCAGCACATGGGGTGGCGCACTGTAGATCTGGCCCCAGGGCAGCACTTCAGCCAGGTCCACGACTGCTGCTGGCTCCCAGGGAAGAACCCAGGTCATGATGTCATATGCTATTGTGACATCACCGCTCTGAGTGCTGGGGCAGTCGGTTACAGTGCTGCAAGAAGCACTGGAAGAAGAAAAAATGAGCTACATTTTAAACTTGCTACATGCTGAATATAGTTCTACTTTTGAAGAAAAAAACACACACCACGAGTTAATAAAACTCCTTTCCGTATTCCCTGTATTAATAATGAAATAGCTGAGGAACAAAAAATAATCAATCATTTTCCTAGAAAATTGCCTTCATAGATAGAACCGAACTCCATTCCTTATGCTGCATTCCTTGTTATTTCCCTTTAATGAACTGGCAAATAAATTACAGAAAGCTTTTTTTATAAGCTGGGTACTTATTAATTCCACACTTTTAATTCCCCCCCTTTGGCAACAGGTTGTTGAATTAATGAATCAGAGAAATAAAAATGCCTCCTAATTTAATTACATGATTACTACTGCACCAATATTTGTTTTAGGAACATGTAATAATCAGAACAGTTGTTTTATTGTGAGCATTTTTATGTAAATGACTATAAATGAAGTATTTGCAAAATATTTTCATTGCAGACCCAGGGTTTTTCCCCCTCCTCCACTTTTTTGCATATATCTATGGTTTGCTTTCCAACTCCATCAAAATATGGACAAGGAAAGCAAATTACACCACCACCTTTATTTCTAACCATTCAGAAGGCATAGCAATCAAGGGCCCAATCCTATCCGACTTTGCAGCACTGCTGAGGTCATGCCAATGGGGCATGCATTGCATCTTGCAGTGAGAGGGCAGTCACAGAGGCCTCCTCAAGGCTAGGGAACATTTGTTCCCTTAACTTGGGCCTGCACTGCAGCTGCGTTGGTGCTGGAAAGTTGGATAGGATTGGGTGCCAAGACTGAGAGCGCAATCCTAACCTGCAGTTAAAAAGGTAAAGGTTTCCCCATGACTGAATGGTCTAGTCGTGACCGACTGCAGGGGGCGGTGCTCATCTCTGTTTCTAAGCCTGTAGAGCCAGCGCTTGTCCGAGGACAAGCTTCCATGGTCATGTGGCCGGCATGACTATATGCTATAGCACACAGAACGCCGTTCCCACTGAAGTGGTCCCTATTTATCTACTTGCATTTTTAGGTGCTTTCGAACTGCTAGGTTGGCAGGAACTGGGACAAGCGACGGGAGCTTACTCCGTCGCGCGGTCTTGAACTCCCAACCTTCTGGTCAGAAAGTCCAGCGACAGCAGTCTACCTACAGCGCCCAACCTGGAGTTAGGCAGACACAAAGTTTGGCTGGCACAAGGGCCACCGTAAAGCACATTTGGACCACTCTCAGAGTCAGGAAGGATGGCGCACATCTGTGTGCTGTGTGCTTTAATGCAACCTCCATTCAGATTTCCACATCTTCCCTGACTTCGAGAGTGGTCCAAACATGCTTTACAATGTCCCTTGTGCCAGCCAAACTTTGCAGGCCTGGCACTGCCAGCCTGCCTGAGCCAGCGCAGTTTAGTATTGGGCCATTAGTTGTTCTTGTACTTGTTTTGTTGTACATTGCCCTGGGTTCTGTAGGGCAGTGTAATGCTTAAGAAAAATAAACAAGCAGCTTCTTGTATCTACTCCCATCCTTACTAAGTGAGCATCATTATTCAAGAGGCAAACAATCATAGTTGTAAATAAAATTTAAACCAGACACTTTTGCTCTTCTCAGACTGGCGTATTGTGAAATGGCCTTCAGTGTAAATAAAGCTTATGGAGTTTTCACTTCTATAGCAAGTATTTTCTCTGGAGCTGTTCGATGATACCACCCAACAGGCCATTCTAGATTGGAAAAGGGAGGTTAAATTGTGCCATTTGGTAAACAGGTTCATTTCAAACCGAGGTTAACCCATTAAAGTCTTCCAAAATCAAGGGCAGACTTTGATCGGTTGCTTTTACGCCGAGAGAAGTAGCGGCGGAAAGAGAAACTTTAGTCTCTGCTGTGGGAGATGTTATTGCTATTAATCTATTTAATTAGGGAGGAAAACACAACAAATTACTCTTAATAAGCCGTTCAGACAGGGTTTGTTTTTAATCCACGGACTCGTTTATACCTATTTATATTAATTATTTTCCAAATTGAATTAGTATGCTAGACACACTTGGAAATGACCTTTCTTTGTTAACTAGCGGGAACTGCATGTATTCTCAAAATTTAAGGCCTGGTCCTGGCTAAATCGGCATCTGGACTAGGGGTGGTTGAAAACGTTCATCAAAGTGTGCTCCTTCTACCAACACATTCACATGGCTTAAAAGGAGCAATCCCTTCCCACCGATTGACAATACGGGCATGCCCCAGGATCTGTTGGGTCTACCCATGAGAAGGAAACATTCATCCCCTTTTCCCTGGGGAAAATCACTCCAATAATTTGGAGTGAGATCTTTCACTGCCTGGCTGCCACAGATCTAGCAGTAGCCCAAAAGCCACCACGGCAGCCAGTGGAAACCAGGCAGCCACTGGGGTCTACTCGAGAGAAGGAGACATTCATCCCCTTTTCCCTGGGGAAAGTCACTCCAATAATTTGGAGTGAGATCTTTCACTGCCTGGCTGCCACAGATCTAGCAGTAGCCCAAAAGCCACCACTGCAGCCAGTGGAAACCATGCAGCCGCTGGGGTCTACTCGAGAGAAGGAGGCATTCATCCCCTTTTCCCTGGGGAAAGCCCAGCTGCCTGCAGTGGCTCACCTTGGCTCACTGCCAGCTATTTTGCCTGCTGTGATTTACACAGCCCTGCATTGGGCTACCCAGGCCTTCATCAGGGATAAGATCAGTGGTGTCATCTACTCTCTCGCAAGCCGGAACGCTGGGCGGGACTTGAGTGATTGACAGCCCGTCGACTCACTTCCGGTTTCTTCGCGCGCCCCGCGCGGCTTTCCCTCGCCTCGGAGGGAGCGCCTGCTCGCCAGGGGGGATGGGTGGGGGGCGCGCCGGGTGCCTGGGCGAGCAGGCGCCCCCTCCGAGGCGAGGGAAAGCCGTGCGGGGCGCGCGAAGAAACCGGAAGTGAATCGACGGGCTGTCAATCACTCAAGTCCCACCCAGCGTTCCGGCTTGCGAGAGAGTAGATGACACCACTGGATAAGATCTAGATGTGGACATGACTGCTGGGTCCCACCCCCTTGTGAGACCATCCCTCCCCCACCCAGGAATACCCTCCTGCCCCACCCAGTATCCCCACAATGCTGGCAAGGGATAACCTTCCTTCTCGCCGACATTGCTCTGCCTCCGGGTTGGGAGGGAATGGCGGTGCCGCAGGTAAGAGCTTACTGTTTGCATTGCACTTGCATTACAGCACTTTTACAACACCAGTGCTAGAGGGACACTCATCCCGCTCATGCTGGAGAGCTCAGGATTGAGCCTTAGAAGGTAATCCTAACCTGGAGTTAGGCCGGCACAGTTAGGCCAGCAAACCTGGGCTGGCACAAGGGCCACCATAAAGCACATTGCGACCATTCTCAGAGGCAGGGAGGGTGGCGCACATCTGTGTGTTGGCCTCTGACTCTGAGCGGTCCAAACATACTTGACGGTGTCCCTTGTGCCAGCCCAACTTTGCTGGCCTAACTGTGCCAGCCTAACTCCAGGTTACGATTGTGCGCTTAACTATGCTCAGTGATGCTTACTGCCAAGTAAGCCTGTTTAGTATTGCATCTGTCTAGGGGCATGGCTTTAGGCTCAAGCCAAGCTGCTGCATCTCAGAATTTGCCACTACACCACTGCTGGTGGCCATATCTTTTTGCATGGACCATTATCTCATTTTGTCTACGCACACTGCAAAATACTGCATGTGGAGTGTGAGGCCGAGCTCCGTTCCAGCTTGGAAGTGACTGCTTTTTGGAAAACGTCTTGAATGGTCACAGTCACCTTCCTGTGGAACAGGTTTTCTCTGTTTAAAAGGAGACGAGGAAGAGGAAAGCTGATGAGGAGGGCGAATCCACGTGCTTTGGTCTGCATTTCTGGCTTGAAATGGGTAGATAATAGATGGTTGGAAAGTCTGTTCCCATCCCTTCCACCCGCTCCATTCTCATTGGCAGAGACGGTGGGTGGGAAGCACAACATGATGGTGTTCCAAAAACCACTTCATTCATATTCATCATTGAGCTTTGAGGACCAGCAAAGCATTATGAGAAGGTTGGCAACCGATCGAAACCACATTCATCACTTCCCATTGAAAGTGGGAAAGAATAGGAGCAGGGCAAAAAACAGGCATAGACTCCTGAATGTTAAAAAGTAGAAGTGGGGAAGCAGGACAAACAGAGAGGACACCAAGAGGACGTCCCGTAGATCAATGGTGTTCACAAGGCCTCAGGTCCACTCTCCAACATATCCAGGTAGAAAGAAACCATCTGAAAACCATGTGCTAATAATACGGACCGAGATCAAGGTCCATTGGATCAACCCAAAGACCTGTCTAATCCAGCTTCCTGAATCTGGCCCAATAGATGCCTCAGGGAGCACGCAAGACAACAAGGTACCTGCATCCCATTGCCACTCCCTTGCATCTGGCATCCAGGAGTAACCTAAAACCAGGAGGTTGCCCATATCCATCACAGCTTGGAACCTGCGATGGACCTTTCTTCCATAAATCAGTCCAATCCCCTTTGAAAGGCATCTGGACACCGTCATCACATCCTGTGGCAAGGAGTTCCACAGATTAATTACACACACACACACACACACACACACACACACACACACACACACACA
>JAJKFI010000062.1:3004045-3018271 GCA_029204185.1 Lerista edwardsae | reverse complement strand
GATACAAGGGAGTGGCGTTTGGACCACTCTCGGAGTTAGGGAGGATGACACATTTCTGTGTGCTGGCCTCTCTGACTCCGAGAGTGGTCCAAACCTACTTTACTATGTCCCTTGTGTTGGCCAGACTGTGCTGGCTTAGTTTATGCCAGCCTAACTCAGTTTAGGATTGCACCCTCATAGCACAATTCTAACCTGGAGTTAGGCCAGCACAGTTTGAGAAAGCAAAACATTTCATGCCGGAGCAGTCCAACGGTGGCAGCAGGGACAGCTAAAGGTCAACGCTAATATTCATCCCGCTAAATCAGTGTCATTCGTGAGGCTTGTAGGAACAGAAGGACCCTCACACATAATGGAGTGGCATTCAATGACATTTGTTATGTTGGTTCTCTTGGTTGATATATTGTCGAGCTGGGGAGGGTGCCTGCCATGTTGCTCCTGTCAACTTTGTTGTTGTTTTCAAAGGCCTTTCTCATTATGAGGTGGGAGACTGAGAGCACAGTCCTAACCTGGAATTTGGCTGGCACAGTTAGGCCAGCAAAGTGGTTGGCACAAGGGCCACTTTAAAGCATGTTTGGACCACTCTCGGAGTCAAGGAGGATGGCACATGCCTGTGTGCTGGCCTCTCTGACTCTGAGATTGGTCCGAACATACTTTATGGTGTCCCTTGTGCTGGCCAAACTTTGCTGGCCTGACTGTGCTAGCCTAATTTAGCATTGTGTTCGAGAAGGACTGTGGCAAGTCCAGATTTGTTGCTTTAGAACCATCTCTTTTTGCTCGCTTGCTAGCAACGCTTCCCAATAAAGTACCAAGAAAATGAGCATTTCTGGCTTGGCACATGGAGTGGTTTTTGACTTGATCAAAATGCAGATGGTGCCGGAAGAACAAGTGGCATGCTTTCTGTTCAAAGCATGTTCCCTTCCAAAGCATGGAGTGGCACTTCATTACAGCTTCCACATTTTAGAGTGTGATGTTTTCTCATTGTCTCTGGGTTCCAGAAGTGGGAAACACACTTGGACTTACAGCCCTTGATGGAGCCTGCTTTCAGGTCAGCATGCTGCAGACACCGAGAGGCTGGTAAATAGCATAGAAATTGAGAGCAGTTTGTAAGTACTCAGTCAACTAGCCTTACAAAAACTCAGCCCTACAAACACTCCACCAAGCCCAGAACCAGTCCAAAATTTCATCATGTAGGACTGGGAGCCCAATCCTGAGCTCGAAGGCTCTCGTGGTACTTGCATACCACTGACCCTGGGAGCACAATCCTAACCTGGAGTTAGGCCAGCACAGTTAGGCCAGCAAAGTTTGGCCAGCACAAGGGCCACCCTCAAGTATATTTGGAGTCAGAGAGCCACTTTTGGAGTCAGAGAGCCAGCACAAAGACGTGCACCATCCTCCCTGACTCCAAGAGTGGTCCAAACGCTCTTTATGGTGGCCCTTGTGCTGGCCAAACTTTGCAGGCCTAACCAGTGGCATTCCTACTGGGGGGAAAAGCAGAGGAAAAAGCCAGAGCTCCTGTGTAATGCAGTGCCCCACCTCCAAAGCCATTCATGGCTTGGACAGCTGGCTCGAAGTTGTTTCTCTCTAAATCGTAAATGACTGAGGTGAGTCATGAGGTGAGTGGGAGGGATGACATTGTACAGGAGCTCAGCATCCTGCAAAATGTAGTGTCCCCCCCCATAGAAATGCCACAGTGTCGTATTGAACATAATGTGACCTGCATAGGAACATAAGAAGAGCCCCACTGGATCAGTCCAAAGGCCCATCTAGCCCAACTTCCTATATCTCACAGTGGTCCACCAGATGTCTCAGGGAATACACAAGACAACTAGATATGTGCATCTTGTTGCCACTCCCCTGCATCTGGCACTCCAATGTAGCCAGCGGTGTCATGCAGCTGGAACGCTGGGCGGAAGGAACGGGTGAGCGGCAGCCCGCCTGTTGTGTACCACTCCGTTTTGCTGTCTTCCCCGCCCCCGTGTGGGTGGGGAAGATGGCGAAACGGAGCAGTATGCTCCGTGCGGGCTGGCGCTCACCCGTTCCTCCCGCCCAGCGTTCCGGTTGCATGATGCCGCTGGATGTAGCCTACCTCTAAAATAAGGAGGTTGCATGAACCATCATGGCCTGTAGCCTGCGATGGACATTTCCTCCAGAAATCTGTCCAGTCCCCTTTTAAAGGTATCTAGGCATCTAGACTTCCTTCTGAGGAGAAATGCGTAGGCTTGTGCTGTGAATCGCCCAGCCAATTATCAGAGGAGTACTGGACTATTCCGTTACAGACAACCTAAAGCTGAATATGCCACATGGCACAGGCTCACATCATCTCACCGTGTCTGTGTGCATGAGCCCCATGAATTCTACCAGACATTGCACAGAAGCATGGACAAGAGGAGGCCCCTTGGTTGCTTGGGGAAAGCATTGCTCACATGGAATACCTAGAATTTAAGCTTTGTTATATAGTCCATAACGGATGTGGTGGTCACTTCTGGGGCATCATTTTTGCCCTCTGTACCAGGCTATGGTACGGGCTATGGGATGTGGTGGCGCTGCAGGTTAAACCGCTGAGCTGAGCTTGTTGACCGGAAGGTTGGGAGTTCAAGACCACGCGACGGAGTGAGCTCCCGTCGCTTGTCCCAGCTCCTGTCAACCTAGCAGTTCGAAAGCACCTAAATGCAAGTAGATAAATAGGGACCACTTTGGTGGGAAGGTGACGGCATTCTGTGTGCTACGGCATAGAGTCATGCCAGCCACATGACCACGGAAACGTGTCCTCGGACAAAACGCCGGCTCTACAGGCTTTGAAACGGAGATGAGCACCGCCCCCTACAGTCGGTCACGACTAGACCATTCAGTCGTGGGGAAACCTTTACCTTTATATAGTCCATCCTTGGTTGACCTAGCCCAAGAATCACACAACTTATTCTCAGGTTGAATTATATTTTTTGCTCATATTGTGATGACCAAAAATACCTTCAGTGACACGTCAAACCAAGCAAGCTCTTTGTATAATAAGATAACAGTTACCTATGCACTGAAAAGACTCATAGTGCCATCAACATGTGCTCACGGGGAAAAAAAAATCCTTTACAGAAAAGGAGAGAAGGACTCTATGGCAAGCTATAAATATTTCATATCTGAAGCTACAGCTTCAAATGCCTGAATTGTGTTGCTATTTACAAAGATCACGCCAGTTACAATGAGGAGAGGAACAACCGAGTTCCTCAAAGCTTTGTTGCGAATGTCAGCCGGCAGCATTGAGTCACAGAGAGGAGTTAAATCTGTAATATATATTCACAGGCAGATCCATGATTGGAAATTCATGTTCTTTTATGCTTTGTGTCTGGATGAGGCCAACAACACACAACAAAAAATTCATTGGGTCAGAAAGTAGAGGGAGGAAATGTTAAATAGTGGGGCAATGAAGGTTAAATCCTGGGGGTGGTGGAAATTTGTTTCTATCCCATTAGAGTGTCACTTTCAAGAAATACTAATGAAAATCAACAGAAGGTTTCATCTTAGCCCGACCTTTGGGTGAGAGAGAGAGAGAGAGAGAGAGAGAGAGAGAGAGAGAGAGGTGCATATGTTTGACTGAGTATTTTAACATCTGTTCAGGTAAGTGCTGAGGTGTCTGGCTGGCATTTTGTTACCTTTGAATTTTGCAGGTGCAAAAGGCCACATTTGAATGCAAATAGTATAAAAATACTGTCAACCAGATTGTCTGCATGACCGTGAAAGGGCAAAACAACAGCGAATCTTCTTAAAGACACACACACACACACACACACACACACACACACACACACCAAACACTGACACACTGATATAACTGCATTTGTTTCCAATATAACAGTTTCCACTTCTATAAACTATTTATATCATTTATACAGTACATAAACACACACACTCTCTCTCTCTCTCTCCCTCCCACACACACACACACACACACACACACACACACACACACACACACACTTTACATTGATCTCACACACTCACTCACTCACTCACTCACTTATTTCTCTCTCTCTCTCTCTCTCTCTCTCTCACACACACACACACACACACACACACACACACACACAGAGAGAGAGAGAGAGAGAGAGAGAGAGAGAGAGAGAGAGAGAGAGAGAGAGAGAGAGAGCAGCCCCAAAAGGAGCAGTGTGTGCGCATGCATCTGTGTGCGTGTGTCTGTGAGTGTGCGCCCAATGATGCAAATAGAAAGGTCCAGCACAAGTTACAAGCCCTGATGGGTATGTGCAACCTCCTGGTTTTAGAAGAACATTCTACTTCAGAATGCCAAGTGCAAGGGAATGGCAACGGGATGCAGGCATCTTGTTGTCCTGTGTGCTCCCTGAGGCATCTGGTGGGCCACTCTGAGATACAGGTAGCTGAACTACATGGACCTTTGGCCTGATCCAGCGGGGCTCTTCTTAGTTCTTATGTTCAAATAGCATCAGCTTCCTACCAGGGATTCTGAAATTGGTAGGTCCAGTTTCAGGTGGGAAAGGAAACTACATCTGCTGCTCCAAACTACTGCTTTCCCACACCCAAGTGCTTGAATACTAGGCCAGGGGAAGAAGATGCCTAGACTTAATAAGGTTTGTTGCCTTTGAGCCTTTTGTGTAGTAGAATCAAATGCTTACCCAGGAGTTGAGCATCCATGAGCATCCACTGTGAAGGAACACAGAGCTCAGCCATGTTCAAGAACAATGGAATGTTTGTCCTTCCTTATAAATGGTCCATGAAAAACCTGCTGGGCACACTTCAGAGACAGAAGACAGAGACATTAGGAGTTCTTCATGCATCGGCTCCAGTTTGGAAAGAAGACCTGGTAATTTGGAACTCCCAAACCAGGAAATCAATTCCGATGAAGAATGTGTTGGAAGCGCTCTTACTTAGAGACGACCGAAAAAGAGAAAGAGAACAGAGGTATAACAACAACAAGAGGGACATCTCATGCAATGTCTTGTTTTGTCCTAATACCATGTCAGAGCAATAGAGCTATCTAATCCAGTTGTTCCCAAACTGTGGGTTGAGACCCATTGTTGATGGGTCAAGAAATAAAACTGATAAGCTGGTAGCTGACGAAGAAAATGACAAAGAAAATGTTCAGTTTCCCTATGGAAACTAAAACACAGCAGCATGTTTGTGTTTACTTGTGAGTAGGCAACCATGCCTCAGTCCATTTCAAGGGCAGGTTAAGGGGAAGGCAATACCACCAAAATGGTCCCAATTCAATAAATTCAGGCCCCAACAAACACTCAAGAAGGATCTCCTCCAAGCTGACAAGGAAAATGGATTGAACTCTACAGAAACTGAGTCATACATGGACATTTACCCATGAGTAGGCAAATGTGCCTGGGCTCTTATCAAAGCCCAGACGAAGGGGAATGCAATATCACCAGAGTGGTCCTGATCTGATGAACTGCTGATGGAGCTTAACAAGTGGTCCAGAAATTATTTCTTCCACCATAGTAAAAAGGACTAAAACTAGGCGGCTAGTAAAACCTGAGCGGCTAATAAAGTGACATTTATTTTTAGGGCGCAATCCTAACCTGCAGTTAGGCCAGCACAACAAAGTTTGGCTGGCACAAGGGACCAGTTTGGAAAGAAGACCTGGTAATTTGGAACTCCCAGATTCCAAAGGGACACTGTAAGGGCACAAGGGACACTGTAAGGGCACAAGGGACACTGTAAAGTGTGTTTGGACCACTCTCGGAGGATGGGAGGATGGGAGAATGGAGGATGTGTGCTGGCCTCCCTGACTCCAAGACTGGTCCAAACAAACTTTACGGTCTCCCTTGTGCCAGCCAAACTCTGCTGGCCTAACTGTGCTGCCCTAACTCCAGGTTAGGATTGCGCTCTAGTCTCGTAAAGCTAGGTGAGTCCCAATAGATCAGCCACTTTCAACCACAGTGCCATGGCTGTGGTGTGCCAGAAGTGGTCCACAGATGTGCTGTGGGATTTTGGAATAAGGTCATTTATTGGTAGGACCATTGGAGGAGTTGAGCCCCCCACTGGCAGCCCAATGTACCTTGTCAAATGTCAAAAAAAAAGAAAAAAGAAAGTAAGAAAACTGATGGAGTGTCTTGATCATTTTAGTACCTTGCCAGTGTTTTGTGAGATGAAAAAAAAGGTTAAAATCATTACAATGGATTGTCATTTTTAAAAGTGGGTCGCATTGCTAAGAGGTTTGGGAACCACTGAGCTCATTTCATTTTCATTTCCATAACCTTTATTGGCATACATAAATGTAAAGCAATACAATAATACAACACAACAAGGTACCATTTGCAGCAGGGTAAAATAAAGCTTGAAAAGGAGAAAAAAAAGGGAATAGAAAAAAAGAGAGGTAGGGAGATCAAAACGGGGGGGGGGGGTAGTTTAATGATCGCAGATAAAAAAAACCCGCAACACATACTGTGAGGGAGACACAACCATCACTCAGAAAGATAGCAAGAGGATCGACAAAAGAATTGGAAAAAAGAAGACAACCAGGGTTCAAGATAGATATTACGAAGATGTTAATGGGCTGGACATAGAAAAAAAAGATGAGTCAAAGTATCTGGGGCCAAATGGCAAAAGAGACAGAGCCTTTTATCACGAGGAGTGTTAGAAAAGCAGCCTGCATGGACTGCAGAAGGAAAGATATTGAAACGAGCAAGCATAAAGGCTCTTCTCATACTAAGGTTAGTTAATGAACTAAAATAATTGAAGGGGCGACCAAGGAAAGGGGAAAGACCAAAGAATTGAGGAGAACAGGTAGGGTTAAGATTTGCACTAAAATGAGCTAATCTGACCCTCTCTGGCTTTCCAAATTGTTATGCAGAGATTTTTTATTCCAACTGGAATGGGAAAGATTGAACCCAGAGCCCTATGTGCTCAAAGAAAAGTGCTCTACCAGTGACCTGGATGAGAGCTTCTAGACCTAACAACTGTTTTAACAAAATTGTATGTACATTATCTTGGAAGTAAGAGTAAAAAAATTGAGTTTCCTTCCAAGTCTCTCGCAAGTGGAAGGAAGATAATGGGGTGAAGAATGGAGCCAGGAAATCCTTTTTGCCAACATGATGCTATTGGCCAACCATTTAATGACTTCCTTCAAGTAAACTTCATTCAATTTAAGTGTAACCAAAGTTAGCCTTGTGAGAACTGTAAAGATTCAACTTTCGTTCACTCCTGAGCATTAAAGGCAACATTTATTCCCTGCGTTGACACTTTCAAGATGTATAATCAGATGCCAATTAATTAACATCAGCATGTCAGGTATTAATTAGAATAATTGACTAATGTATTTTCTCATTGAAAATGGCTTTTTCTCTTAATTCACTGCACTTAGTTAAATGGGAAATGCCATCAAAGCAATGGAGAAGACCTTGCGGGTCATCCCTGTCCATCGTTCTGCCAATGAAGGTTCGTTGCCTACAGTGCATTTTTGAGTCCTCACTTTGGTCTGCTGTATGAAGCTGAAAAAATGTTCATCTGGAAGAAGCAGACTTCCTGTGTCTACTTTTTTTTAAAAAAAATAATTTGGTTTCATGGTGGGCCGGGTTGACCATCCCATTCTGTGAAAAGGTCAGACTCAAAGCAGACTCTTGAGGTTATTGAACAATTTCTTATGAAAGAACTGCTAGGCTCCCTGATTGGCCTGCTGTTGTTTTACAGTCACTCATTGGCTAGGATCAGCCATAGAACTTGAATAGGAAGCATTGTCCTTACTTTAAAGTAGCGGTTTCCAAACAGTGGGACAGCTGCATTGGAAGGAAAGAAAGCCTTTCCCCGGTGGTACAATGCTTTCCATTCCATGCTACAGTGTCATCTTGCAAGCGAATCGTGTCAGAAATTCATTCTGGGCGGCTACTTCTGCCCTGAAATTGGGTGCAGAGCCCACTGGGTTGATGGGCAGTAGAAGCAGCGGGGTGCCTACTGCTCTACAGAAATTTGGTTTTCCCTTTCTGATATCAACTTAGAGCTGAATTTGCTTGGCTACATGGGGTTTTTCCTATTATTATGTTTAGTAAAAAAGGTAAAGGTTTCCCCATGACCAAATGGTCTAGTGACCGACTGTAGGGGACGATGCTCATCTCCGTTTCTAAACCTGTAGAGCTGGTGTTTGTCCGAGGACAAGCTTCCGTGGTCATGACTATATGCCATGGCGCACAGAACACTGTTACCTTCTCACTGAAGTGGTACCTTTTTTTTTTCTACTCGCATGTTTACATGCTTTCAAACTGCTAGGTTGGCAGGAGCTGGGACAAACAACGGGCGCTCACTCCGTCTCGAACTCTCAACCTTCCGGTCAGGAAGCCCAGCAGCAACGGTTTAACCCACAGTGCCATCACATTCCTCATCATGTTTAGTGCATGATCCCTAATTGGCAGAAAATGAGTGCTGGATCCAAAGAGCCTTATTGCAAGCAGTATGCGAAACTAAAAGTTTCACGAACATACTGTAAAGCATGATTGTGATACCTGGAGAGGAGAAAGAGTCGGTGCTGGGCTGGTGCAAGTATGTGTCACCCCTGAACTATGGATAAATGCATGTGTGCATGCATGCAGTACAGCTTTTCCATTTCCTTTTTCCAAAGGATAGGAAAGAGGTTTGGTATTTCTTTTCTTTTCAAACTGCAAACTAGCATTTCAAACTTACATTTCAAACTTCTCAGAGTTTCGTTTTTCAGTTAAACTCACTGGATTGGCTTGTTGGTGCGTTCCGTCCTAGAGCTTTTTCCATTTCCACATTTTCGTTGCAAAATAGGGAGAAAAAATTTGTACCATTAGAGAGGCCATGCCTTTCATCCAAGGTACTTCAAGATGGTGCAAATGATTGGGGAAGAGATTTGCTGTGAATTGCTCTAAATACAAAGCTATGCACAAAACACTGGAATTCTGCCATTTTTGAAGGCAGAAAACACCCTAGGATTTTTATTCAACAATTTCCCATATGCACTCACATTAAAGCAGGCGTTTCCTACCTAATCATCCCAGGGAATTATTGTAGATCATTTTACAGAAGAGTAATCTAGAGCAATAAAACTTTTTTGTTGTTGTTTCCTTCTAAAACGGTAAGATTAAATTGCACTCATTAGGCTGGGTCTATATACAGCTTGCTTTTAAGGAAACAAAACCCTGGTTAAGATAATGTCAACATCTCCTTCATGAGTTGTCATTGATAAAATCATTTCATTTGATTTCTTGTGCAGAACGGCTGCCTGATGGACATGTGACTTCTCGTCATCATTAGAAGACAATCTGTAGTCAAGCTATGACACCTCTGGAAATTGTGATTCACACTCCAGCTGCGAGGCGCCTCTCTCCAAAGACAAGTGTGGCTTTTCATCTTTTGTCCTTGACTGCAGGCTTTTCAATAAATGACATTTTGACACCTTTACACCTGGTGGTTCTTGAGTTTAGGGGAAGGGATGTCTCTGGGAGTGGCCCCAGAGACTAGAGAAGCCACATGAGGGAGATGAGATGAATGCATACCACATACCCCTTATTATCCCTTAGCTAGACATCTGAAATCCAGACTTATAAAATCTGGTCGTTTTGTCCAAGTAGTTTTCTTGTGCTCATTCCCACAATATAGACTATGAGCACAATCCTAACCTAGAGTTAGGTAAAGGTTTCCCCACAACTGAATGGTCTATTTGTGACCAACTGTAGGGGGCAGTGCTCATCTCCGTTTCTAAGCCCAAGAGCTGGCGTTTGTCCAAGGACAAGCTTCCGTGGTCATGTGGCCAGCATGACTATATGCCAAGGTGCACAGAACAACGTTACCTTCCCACCGAAGTGGTCCCTATTTATCTACTTGCATTTTTCGGTGCTTTTGTACTGCTAGGTTGGCAGGAGCTGGGACAAGCGACGGGAGCTCACTCCGTTGTGTGGTCTTGAACTGCCAACCTTCTGGTCAGAAAGCCCAGCAGCAGCAGTTAACCCGCAGCACCACCACGTCCTACAACCTAGAGTTAGGCCGGCACAATTAGGCCACCAAGTTTGGCTGGCACAAGGGACACCATAAAGTATGTTTGGACCACTCTCGAAGTCAGAATGGTGCGCCATCCTCCCTGACTCTGAGAGTGGTCCAAATGAGTTTTACCATGGCCCTTGTGCTGGCCAAATGTTGCTGGCCTAACTGTGCCGGCCTCACTCCAGGTTAGGATTGCGCCCTGTATGTATTTCCTTTTGGTGTGTGTGTGTGTGTGTGTGTGTGTGTGTGTGTGTGTGTGTGTTTTCCCCCTTGAAACAAATCCCATGTGGATATGGTTCCCTTGAGTTAGGAATCTACAGTTGACTTTTGTTGTTTGTTCCTTTTAAAAGAAAATGAATGAATTTAGCCACTGATTTGATGTTGCTGTACCAGCCGCCAAATGGAAAGTGGCATAGATGCGGCTGCTTGATACTTAGAGCACTGAGCGTTTCTCTGTTGACCTCAGGCAAACAATTATACCGACATTTTAAACAGATTGGGCTCTGCATACATTGTACTTTCTTTCCATACATTAGACCAAAATGCAACGACTTCGTTCTCCGTCATTGAGGTTCGCTCTCTTTGGAAGGAAGCCAGAGTCATTTTGACATTTTACAGAGTCGTATATTTAAAAAAAAAATTAAACAAATTTGAATTAGCTGGGGAAGTACAGAATAATGAGCTTCTGCAAATGCATGCCTGGTAGATGAAGAACTGCACTCGTTCTTGGCCACAATTATTGCTGTCACTGAAGTTCCTATTATGAGGTTCAGAAAATGAATGTGTCCAGTTTGTAATATTCCAGTGTGGGTGCAATCCTAAACTGAGTTAGGCCGGCATAAACTAAGCCAGCAAAGTTTGGCCAGCACAAGGGCCACCGTAAAATAGGTTTGGACCATTCTTGGAGTCAGAGAGGCCAGCACACAGACGTGCGCCATCCTCCCTGACTCCGAGAGTGGTCCAAATGCCACTCCCTTGTATCTGGCATTCTGAAGTAAATTTCTGAGGTAAAATTCTGAGGTAAGTATGAGGTAAATAAAGCAAAGTCTGGTCAGCACAAGGGACACCGTAAAGTATGTTTGGACCATTCTTGGAGTCAGAGAGGCCAGCACACAGACATGCGCCATCCTCCCTGACTCCGAGAGTGGTCCAAACACACTTTATGATGGCCCTTGTGCTGGCCAAACTTTGCTGACTTAGCTTATGCCAGCCTAACTCCAGTTTAGGATTGCACTCCGTGTTATAAGTTATCTTGATCCTTTCTTGGAAATGTCTGGTGATCCCCTGTTCTGATCTGAAATCCAAAATAGCAAGACAGGCTGGTGTTTAGAAGACCATTTCTTTTTGCCCATGGATTCCCCCTCTTTAGGAAAGAGGGAAGGAATTTGGAGCCCATTGAGGTGAAATATTGAAGACAATAGTTCTCAAACCGTGTTTCGGGACCCACTTCGTGGTCTGCTATTCACTGGCATAGTTAATGAAAGTGTTGCCTGGTGCAGAGGGCAAAAGGATGCCCCAGAAGTGACGTCACAAAAGGAAGTGATGTCGCAGTTGCATTTTCATTTTTTTTGGCCATAACTTTTGATAGAATGAAGATATAACAAACTCACTTGTTTCATTGCATTCTGCATGAAATTCCCCATTGAATGGTATATAACATGATGGTATTATTCAAACATACCAAGGTTTTCACTATTTTGACCACTAGTGTCAAGCTCAGCTTGTTGCCCCCTAAAGTTGGTTGCCCAGTGCAATAGCACCCCCTGAACTTCTTTATCTATGCCCCTGTCTGTCGCCAGAGGCGGAGAGAGCCTATGGCAGCAGAGGGCACGAGACCTGGGGCACCATAAGGCGGGGGGCACCATTCACATGGCACGCCCCGCCCTCCAAATGGCACCTGCCCCACCCCTGCAACATTCCACTTCCTATATTCCTTTTGTTCATGTTGACAGTTTGAATTTTCAATTGAGAGTTTCTTTTTGTTTTAAAACTGTTTTTAGTTAAGTGCTTTTACACATTTTGTCCTCATCTTGCTGTCTGTCAGGAAGGTTTCATTGTTGTGCAATTGCTACAGTCTAAGAACACCACTTTGCATTCCAGGAGCGCCATTTTATTATGTCACAATGACGGCACTTCCTGCTTGATTACTTCTGGCTATGACATCACTTCCAGGTTAATGACATCACTTCCAGTGGGTCCCAACATGAGTGCCATTCAAGTGGGTCCTGGTCGAAAAAGTTTGAAAACCACTGATCTAAGACATTCTAAGAGAAGTTCAAAGAGTCTTGATTTTAAAAAAACGAACAGAAAAAGTGTGGGGATGGTATGCGGGAAGCACCTCTTATAGAAATTAATTCACCAACTATCCTCTCAAAATCGGAACAACCTTTGTATAGGGCCCTTCAAACAGTTTTATATGCAAAGAGGTAGAGGCAGTGAAGTAATCATAAATAGTTTGTGAGAACGTTACTCATAATGTTCCAGGTTTGTTACCCTTGTCAAAGACATGTATAAAACCACCATAACAATCACAGTTTGAATCCAGCCTCATAAAGCCAAATATGTCTTTAACAAACAGTCTCTTAAGGTTCACTGGCAGTGTAGCAAATCAACAGAGATTGCATACCATTACTCTCACTCACTCACTCTCACTCTCTCTCTCTCTCTCTCTCTCTCTCTCTCTCTCTCTCTCTCTCTCTGAGAGAGGCTCAATTTTGGAGTTATATGGTGGCAGGGGAGGGCATGCAGGCCACCTCTTTGCTGCCCTCCTCCTGCCCCAGCAGAGCTGCGCCCGGGTTTTTTGCCCCCCCCCCCACAAAAAAAATGATAGGAACGTGACTGCTTGTATCCAGTGGCGTTTCTACAGGGAGGGAAAAGCTCTAAGTTTTGCAAGAAGCCTTACCTTGCAGTGGAAATCACTCCCTTCCTGCACCGTTTTAGCCAATCCTCACAGGGAACAGCAACCTGTTGGTGTTGCTTACTGGCTACAGCAGCAAGGGAGAGGAGGGATTTACATGACAGGGTAAGGCTCCTTGCAAAACTTAGAGCTTGGCCCTCCCTGTAGAAACGCCTCTGCCTGTATCATTCTTTTCCCCCGTCCTCCACAATTCTATCTGTTGGAATTTTGAGGCCCGGAATGAAATCTGGCTCACCTAGCAGAACTTCAGCAACTTGTCATTGCCGCGCTAGAAACACATACCTGTCAAGTTTGTAGATCAGTAGAGTTTGTTTGGCCAGGTCAAAAGAGCCGTATTCCTGTCACAATCGTTGGCCACAGGGCTGGCTTTTTGTTGTTGTACTGAATATCATAGACGAAGAGCTGTCAGCTTTGTATGTGGGTGGCATTTCTTAGGAGCTCGAATTGATAGTGTCTGAGATCTGATTCTGGCTGTGGGCAACAAAAAGGTACAAGGCTTCAGCTGGTGCTACTGATGCAGTTGGCTGGTGCAATTGGCCAGGTCTTAAGCCTTTTTTGTTTAAAGAAGCATTTAGCTGCTGACATGCTGGCTGGCAGTGGGATCCATTGGGGCTTGTTCGTGCGTTTATATAAAAATGTTACGGTTTTAATTGTTAATCTTTTTATTGTTTTATCTGATTTTACTCTTTTTAATTTTAATATTGCGAGCCATCTTGGGTGCCCCAATATGGGGCAGAAAGACAGGATAGAATTTAACAACAACAACAACAACAACAACAACAACAACAACAACAACTCATGGGACCATCAGGTAGAAACGGTGTTGGAAAACAAGCAGGTGAAAATCTTGTGGGACTTCAGGATCCAAACCGATTAACGCCGGGAACACAATACTCCAGACATAACAGGGATTGAAAAGAGAAAAATGTGGATGATTGACACTGCAATACCAGGAGATGCCAGAGTCGAGGACAAAGAACAAGAGAAGATGACCGACTATAGAGCCCTGGCAATTGAAACCACCCGGCTGTGGATGAAGCACACTACAGTGGTCCTCATTGTCATAGAGGCAACTGGGAACTAGATTGAGAAATTTCTCAAGCTAAATGGGAAAACGGAAGCTCCTGCCATAACACCCCCGGAACTGCAAAAGGCGGCACTGCTTGGAACATCGTACATTCTGCGGAGATATTTGGTTGATACCCAGGTATCCGGTGGAGACCATATCGGATCAACCATACCCGTCAATGATATTTGTGTGATCTTTTTGCTCTACTCATTGTATTTCATGTGTTTATAATAATAATAATAATAATAATAATAATAATAATAATAATAATAAT
>JAJKFI010000062.1:2988174-3004035 GCA_029204185.1 Lerista edwardsae | reverse complement strand
ATAATAATAATAATAATAATAATAATAATAATAATAATAATAATAATAATAATAATAATAGCATGCTCTGTTGCCCTTGAGGTCTACAAATCTCTCAGGGGCATCTCTTCCTCCCAGGACTCTGCAAATCACCTCTGTTGAGCTGCACACAATCAGCATCTAGAAAACCAATCCCAAGATTAGGGCATGATGTGCACTCTGCATTGCACGGCAGAAAAGGCTTGATCCTATCACGACCCTGGCAAGGCTACGCATGTCCATTTTCCTGTCTTGAGCACTTTTCTGTGCTGTAGGTCTCCCCTCCCACCGAATGCGCCAGTGCTTGTGCCATTTTCACCTCACCGCTCTCTGTGAAGGCTCCTGACACAGCAGTTTATAAATCTTGTTTGTTCAGCAGTGAAAAGAAAATACATACAGGGACTGATAAAGCTGAACGAATGCCTTGCATGTCCCTGATTTATTTAGCAAAAGCCCACCAAGGAAAAGCAGGGAGCTGCGTGCCGCTGACCAACTCAGCCATAAATTATGACAATCTTTTCAAATCAAAACCGCCAAGGACCACACATATTGTTGGTACAGGACCAAGATTCAAGATGTATTGTCTAAGTGTGTGTGTGTGGGAGGGGGGAATGATTTAAACACCAACAAGGGCACACACTAAAAAAATGGAAGGGTTTTCTGAAAGCTGAGAATGAAGCGTTGTAAATTGAATGCGGGAGAGATTTTTGCAATGAAAAATGCATGACCAAAAATTCTTCAAAGGGAGCGGGTAGGATTGACCCCAAGACCTTTGGGTATCTGAGATGGCATGTCAAATGGACAGCACCTACCTGGTGATGCACCAGTGTGTCAGCTGCCACCTCTTCTCTTCCTGGATGGAAAAAAGAAGAGCGGAACCTAATGAAAGTGTAGCCTGGTAAAAGGTAAAGGTTA
The DNA here is from genome assembly GCA_029204185.1 of Lerista edwardsae. Classification (NCBI taxonomy): domain Eukaryota; kingdom Metazoa; phylum Chordata; class Lepidosauria; order Squamata; family Scincidae; genus Lerista; species Lerista edwardsae. Next base: position 3,003,102 of record JAJKFI010000062.1, on the reverse strand, counting down.
AGATTCCCCCATGACCGAATGTTCTGGTCGTGGCTGACTGTAGGCGGCGGTGCTCATATCCATTTCTAAGCCAAAGAGATGGCGTTTTGTCCGAGGACACGTTTCCGTGGTCATGTGGCCGGGATGACTATACGCCATAGCACACGGAACGCTGTTACCTTCCCACCGAAGTGGTCCCTATTTATCTACTGGCATTTTTACGTGCTTTCGAACTGCTAGGTTGGCAGGAGCTGGGACGAGCGACGGGAGCTCACTCCGTTGCACGGCCTCAAACTGCCAACTTTCCAGTCAGCAAGCTCAGCTCAGCAGTTTAACCCGCAGTGCCACCACATCCCATAGCCTGTACCGCAGCCCGGTACAGAGGGCAAAAATGATGCCCCAGAAGTGACATCACAACAGGAAGTGGTGTCACAATTGTATGTTCATTCTCTTGGGGGGGGGGGGTTGGGTTGGCCATAACCTTTAATAGAATGAAGATAGTACACGCCAGTTTGTTTCATTGCTTTCTGCATGAAATTATGCATTGAATGATATATAACATGACAGTATTATTCCTACAAATTGTGATTTTAACGAACCGCAATTTTTATATGACAGTTATATTTTCCTTTTCTGGTTTTTTGGCCATAACTATTGATAGAAAAAGGATATTAAACTAATTACCTTTCCAATGAGATGTAACATGGTAGTTTTATTCATAATCACCAAGGTTTTCACAATTTTGGTGGCTGGAGGAGGCCTGGGGTGCCTGGCTGCAGGGGGGTGTCTGAGAAGTCAGCTCAGGATGGCAGCAGTGGTGCAGCTGTACCTGGCTGCAGCAGCAATTTGGCTAGTGCTGGCTGCAGCCACCCACAGGAGAGGCATGTTTATCGGTATGAATAAGAACATAAGAAGAGCCCCGCTGGATCAGGCCAAAGGCCCATCTAGTCCAGCTTCCTGGATCTCACAGTGGCCCACCAGGTGCCTCGGGGAGCACATGAGACAACAAGACGCTTGCATCCTGTTGCCACTCCCTTGCACCTGGCATTCTGAGGTAAATTCTGAGGTAAAATTCTGAGGTAAATAACTTGCAACTCATTCTAGGCCTTAAGAACATAAGAAGAGCCCCACTGGATCAGGCCAAAGGCCCATCTAGTCCAGCTTCCTGGATCTCACAGTGGCCCACCAGATGCCTAGGGGAGCTCAGTAGACAAGAAGATGCTTGCATCCTGTTGCCACTCCCTTGCACCTGGCATTCTGAAGTAGTCTACTATTAATGTAAGGAGGTTGCCCAACCCATCATGGCCTATAGCCCACGATGGACTTTTCCTCCAGAAATCTGTCCAGTCCCCTTTTAAAGGCATCTAGGCCAGATGCCCTCACCACCTCCTGTGGCAAGGAGTTCCATAGCTTAATTACCCGCTGGGTAAAAAAGGTATTTCCTTTTATCCGTTTTAACTCTCCCATCACTCAATTTCAGTGGATGCCCCCTTGGTTTTGGTATTGTGAGAGAGGGAAAAGAACATCCCTCTATTGACTCTATCCCTTCCGTGCATAATTTTGTATGTCTCAATATACGAAGTTATATAAATATACAAATATGCATGGGGCTGCTTCGGGCTGCTCCTGCTAAATAGTAGGTGCAAGTCTGAACAGCCAGATCCTGGCTCCCCCCCCCAATGGGTTGCCCCACCCACAGTGCTGCCCTTCCTCCACCCTGTTCTGCCTTCCTCGCGTTTCCCCTGCACCAAAAAGCCCCCATGCTGGCCGAGTTCGGCCAGTATGAGGCCAGCTTACCTGCACCATCCACTGCTCAACTGGGGGTGCAATCCTAAACTGAGTCAGGCCGGCATAAGCTAAGCCAGCAAAGTTTGGCCAGCACAAGGGACAGCGTAAAGTATGTTTGGACCACTCTCGGAGAGGCCAGCACACGGACGTGAGCAATCCTCCCTGCCTCCAAGAGTGGTCCAAACGCGCTTTACGGTGGCCCTTGTGCTGGCCAAACTTTGCTGGCTTAGTTTATGCCAGCCTAACTCCAGTTTAGGATTGTGCTCTCAGTTGGTGCAAGAGCTTGTGCTAACCCAGGGCATCCTAGGCTGGCACTAAAATTCCTTATGGCACATTTGCAACAGACCTGAGCTGATGCAAACAACATGTGTTGGCCCAAGGGAGTAATTGGATTGCGCTCGTAGTTCTTTTTTTTTTTTTTTAAAGTTCACTATCTGCCCTTTTTCCCTGGTCGTTAATATTATTCATGTCATGGCGATTACAAAAAATATTTGTGTTATAAATTTATGGGCCCTGTGTGCCAAATGACAGTATGCCACTGCCCCCGGCCCATTCTAGATCACTAGAGATCCTGTGAATCAATTTGTTTTTTGTTACACCCAAAGTGAAATAAAAGTGATCCATTTATTGTCTTACACCATGAATCCAGTATTTTTTTTGTTTGCTTAGATTTTATAACCAAAACTCCTTCTATTCTCTGCAAGCATTCTATTTTTTTAACACGAGAGAGAGAGAGAGAGAGAGAGAGAGAGAGAGAGAGAGAGAGAGAGAGAGAGAGAGAGAGAGAGAGAGTTTCTTATTACAACTTCTGAAATTCTTTTTAAATGGGACTTACACAAATCCAGTGAGATAAGAACAGGGCAATCATGTGCCCGGCTTTAAATATTACTAAGCTGCTGTTGTTATTATTTTCATTAAAAGTTCACAAGTGTCATTTCAGTTCTTTAAATCAAAAAGATGAGTTCGTTTGAGTTTGTTTTAAATTCAATGGGAGAATAATGCAGCTAATTATCTTTTGGGGGACTGCAATATAAACCAGGCAGAGTCCATAAACGGAGTCTAACATAAACACAAAACTGCTGCCTCAGCGGTCTCTCCCCCATCACGACTTTTTACTATGACACCTAACTTTTATTAGAAAGCAGAGAAGAGAGAATTCTACATTTGATGGTGATGTTTCATGTCTTCAATTTCAGAGGACCCATAATGCAGGACATCTCTATTCACATCTCCCAGAGCGCAATCCTAACCTGGAGTTAGGCCAGCACAGTTAGGGTAGCAAAGTTTGACCGGCACAAGGGCCACCGTAAAGCACATTTGGACCACTCTTGGAGTCAGGGAGGATGGTGCACATCTGTGTGCTGGCTATTCTGACTCTGAGAGTGGTCCAAATCATACTTTACAGTGTCCCTTGTGCTGGCCAAACTTTGCTGGCCTTACTGTGCCGGCCTAAGTCCAGGTTAGGATTGCACTCCCAGTGTGGTATCATATAGAGGGCTTGTAGCTTAGTGGTGGAACTCCTGCTACATAGGTAGATAGTATCAGTTCATGGTGTCACATGCTATTGTGACATCAGAGGCGAATCTACAGGGAGAGCAAAGCTCTACGTGTTGCAAGAAGCCTTACCCTCAGTGGTGTCATTCAAATGATTTAGGAACAGGAACTCACTTCTGATTGGCACTTGTCGGGAACCCAGAACCAGCCACGGAGCCCGTTAGGATCCGGAACGCCCATTCTGGTCTGTTCCCCCTGAATGACATCACTGCTTACCCTGTCATGTAAATCCCTCCTCTCCCTTGCTGCTGTAGCCAGTAAGCAACGCCAAGATGTTGCTTTTCCCTGTGAGGACTGGCTAAAACGGTGCAGGAGAGGAGTGATTTCCATTGCAAGGTAAGGCTTCTTGCAAAACTTAGAGCTTTGCCCTCCCTTAGATCTGCCTCTGTGTGACATCACTGCTCTGAGTCCTGGGGCAGTGCAAAAAGCACTGGAAGAAAAAAATGAGGTACATTTTAAACATGCTACACCCTTAATATAGTTCTACTTTTGGAAAAAAAAAAAAGAGGTACTAAAACTCCTTTGTGTGGCAGAGTTGTTCATTCAAACATCCTGTTGGCAAACTCTGATAAATCTTGGAAGTTGTCTACGCACCCCATCCATTGTGAATTTGGCTGCAGGCTTCCAGCCATCACCAGATATGTATTTAAATCTCCATTGGGTAAAGAACTTCTCAGTTTTCCGTGTCTATAGAAACTCCACTTAAGAGCACTTTAACTCATGCGGCTGAAATTGAGCTCAGCCTAATATTCTTTAATGAATAGGAATGGATTTCTCAATTGCGATTGTAGAGGAGTACCTAGTCAAGTAAGCCCTCTAGCCCTTTCAGGATTTCATTAATCACAGGGATTCGATATGCGTTCATTTTTTCTCAGTACCAATGGCTCTGACACAGGAGAAAGCATTTACTCCAGGGACCTCTTGATGTTGTAAAGAGATGTTAATAATCCAAATTCTCCCTCCTCATGAAGTCTTGGGCGAGAGGGCCCAGTTACCCTTGCTAACTGGGCAAGAGGCACTTTTTCAAGTGGTGCTCCTCTTATATTTAGCAGGGGGAGAGCAATTGTCCCTCTTCACCCCAGTGCAGTGTCTTTCCTAGTGGCTGTTGCTGGTGGTGGTCTGCATTCTTTTAGATTGTGAGCCCTTTTGGGACAGGGAGCCGTTTAACTTTATTATTTGCCTGTAAACCCGCCTTGGGAACTTCACGTTGAAAAGCAGTACAGCATATAAATACTTTTTGATTGATTGATTGATCGATTGATATCTGATGAAAAAACAAGCCGTGGTGCGTCACAGGTCACACGGCTTAGAAAGAAAGCTGAAAATGCGTGATTAGATCTCTTTAAAAGCAGGTTGAAATGCTAAGCCACCTCGAAGTTTCGGCCAGGGCCAATTTGTTTCAATTACATTTGGGGCAGCTACAAATGATGCCCTGCCCTGGATCATGTCTCCTTCCATGCCTTATTTTTTACTGGGGGAGAATAATGTCCATTGAAAGCCAAAGGAAGGTTTTTTTCCCCCCTCCAAGTAAACACGCACAAACACACAGAGCAGGACCGGCCTTAAGCCAATGTGACCAATGTCATCACATCGGGCCCTGGGCTTTGGAGGGGCCTGCACCAGTAAAGTGAGGATATTGCTTGCTGCTGCGGTCGTGATATCTTAGCATCATAGGTCAGTGGGGCCAGCAGAGCAGCTTCACCTTGGGCCCTCTCACCTGCCCCAGCTTCTGCAGTGCCCAAAATGGGCCTCCTGGAAGCAATTGGCAGTGACGTCAGCCTGTCACCACCACCTATTTCCAGGTGCCACACTTTGTGTGTGGCACCACAAGTGCTCTTCTTGGTGAGTGGGGGACCCTGTGCAGAGCATGGGGGGCCCACAGGAAAGCCCCACACTGGGCCCCGGCCCCTGCCACTCCTAGAGCCGGCCCTGACACAGAGAGGGGGGGCTACAATTAGGATTAGGACTGGTGCAGTCAAATTTGAACCCAGGTCTCACTGCCGTCAGGATATCGCAATGGTTCACCCCTACCATTCCCATAAGATCTCACTTTCAAACTCTTCTGAGACTGCTATTTCTGCAGCCTGGTTTTAGAGCAGCCGTCTCCAAACTGGAGACGGCTAATGCAGGGAATCTCCCCCCCCCCCCGGCATGAATAGCTCTTGGTGTTCTGCTGGGGATGACTATATACCCTACCATAACTCGCAGGGGTCTTCACAGCCAGCTGCACATATGCAGAGCACCAGGTGTGTGGCTTGCTGGGGAGACACCCTGGAAGCGCCTGGCCTAAAAAGAACCCTGGGAGTCGTAGCAGGAGTCTTCTGGGTCTTCTCTGGCAGAACACAACCCTCTGTTCAGGCAGGGGAAGGCAAATGGGGGCACCAGATCCAGCCCGTGGCTGTTCTGCCATAAACTCCCTGCTAGGCCTCCCCAAGGGCCCTGATGCCCACACTAGGCTAACTAGTTTCCCCTCCAGAGCAGCCTCAGAGATAGGCAAGAGGGAGGGGGTTCAGTCACCCACTGGGCCTCCTCTCTTCCAGCAGCCTTGCTTGGATTCACCGGCTGGCCAGCCTCCTCCAGACTGCCCTCATCACGGGCTTAGCTCAAGATACCCTAAGTTTAACTTGGCACCACAAAACCCCACCACCAAACAATGGGCAGTCAGCTTGCCTAAGCCACACCTGCCTCCTCCACTCGGTGGCTCCAAGGGCGTGGCAGCCATACAACAGCTTCCCACAGCCTTCTTACCTTCCTTTATCCAGTCCTTTAACACTCCAGCCATTGGCCAGTCCCAATCCGTCCATCCAGCACCTACCCAGTGCTGCATCTACCTGGTGCTAACTTACTGCAGCTCCTGCCTCCAACTTTATACTCAGGCCGGCCAATCGGTGTCTGTTGCTGGGCAGGCTTTAATTCATCAGCCACACCCGTCTGCACCTGTGCCAACCTCCCTTCATAGCCAGAGCCCTCATCAGCCTGCAGCTGTGTTCCTGCTGCAGGCAGAGACCTTGAGGGTTAACCCTGTAATCCCTGGTTTATTTGGACAAGGGGCCACTGCTGATACCATTTCCTATCTCTTTGGGGTATTTCCTGCCTGGGCTGGTGTTTGGCACCCCCTGTTCTAGAGCATGATGGAGAGAGGGAGGAGGGAATAATTGTTGAGGGGAAGAAACTTCTAATGAAAAAATGTGGGGAGGGCTAAGCATTCTCTCCTGCCCACTGATTTCCCCATGAACATCGCCCCCGCAGCATGGAAATTAAGAACTTCATCTCTCCATCATACCATGTAGCCTGGCCCTTAGGGAAAAGTTTCCAGCAAATATACATTTTCAGTCGGCGCGATGGCAAGTTTCACTGTAACCTGGCAACCAGCATTATAAAACCACTTTCTGACAGTTCCGTTCTCATGACTCAGTGACTCAGCTCTGAACAATACGGCATTTCTGAGTTGGCCTCTTTTTAAAAAACACACACACACATACAGCTCATGCACAAGCAGCTGTTTATTTCTTTGCGCTGATTCTGTCGCAGGTGGGCAAGAGGGAAATGTTTTGGGGAGGAAAGCAAGGGGGAAATGCTTTCTGTTCTGGTCTAATGTAGCATCAGTAAGGAATTAAACTGGACAGTCTTACAGCCCAATCCGATCTAATTCAGTGGTTCTCAAACTTTTTTACACCGGGACCCACTTTTTAGAATGACAATTTCTCCGGGACCCACCAGAAGTGATGTCATGGCCAGAAGTGCCGTCATTGTGATGCCAGAGCCTGCTGCTTTCCTGAGAATGCAGCAATAAGTGGGGCTATTTCTCAGCTATTTGCAAATACCAAAGTGAATCATAAAGAAGTTAGTTCTCAGCAGTGGTGTCATCTAAATGATTTAAGAACAGGTACTCACTTTTGATTGGCACGTGTCGGGACCCGCCCACCGGAAGTGACGTCATAAGCCGGAAGTGATGTCGTGGCAGGAAGTGACATGGAAAAAGCCCTTTTTGAGGCCTCAGATGATTTTAAACTGACCCAACAGTTGCAACAGTATTCCACAGCACCCCCAGAACATGTGAAGGAGGCCTGGCATCATGTTAAAACCCCAGAGCAACTCATTTTTCAGTGGCAAGGAAAGGAAAGGCTCTGCTCGCTGCCTGCCTGCCTGCCTGGCTCTGAGAACATGCAGGCAACTCAAACATGCAGGAAATTCAAATGTTGCAGAGGGTGGAGTCGACGAGTGGGCGGGCGAATGGGCGGGGCCAGCTGTAATCCTAGAAACCAGTACTCGCGTACCCCCGCATACCCCCTGCATGACATCACTGGTTCTCAGCCATTTTTCCAATAGCAAAGAAACCAGAAATTTTTTTTAAAAGCCTATTCACAACCTCGACACAAGCAAAACAACCACTCAGCCCCCCCTTTTCCAGTCTCATCTTTCCCTATTTTCAATAGGGTTGCTTCGTGACCCACCTGAATTTAGCTTGCAACCTGCTGATGGGTCCTGACCCACAGTTTGGGAACCACTGATCTAATTCCCTGCCCAGAGATGCAGCCGTGCCAGCCGGCCTCATGTGACATCTCATGGAGTAGTATTGGGCTGTGGAGGCCTTTTCAAGGTCAGGGATCATTTGCTTCTGTGACCAATGAAATTGACTGCTCGTGATGGCTTGAGTCATGATGAAATTGACAGCTCATGATGGCTGCATCATGATGGCTCATGATGGTCTGCCATCACCACTGTCGCCTCCCCATTCCTCTACCCGCCCCAGGCTGCGATTCTACATTGTTGCCAACGTTCCATCAGGGGTGCCTGAAAAGGGAAATCCCTCTCTGAATACAGGCAGGCCCCTGCATCTACATATCCAGAATCCATGGCTCCAGGGTGCAATCCTAGCCTGGAGTTAGGCTGGCACAGTTAGGCCAGCAAAGTTGGGCTGGCACAAGAGACGCTGTAAAGGATGCTTGGACCACTCTCAAAGTCAGGGAGGCCGGCACGCAGACGTGCACCATCCACTCTGACTCCATGTGAGTTCCAAACAGACTTAAGGCAGCCCTTGTGCCGGCCCAAATTCTGCTGGCCTAGCTCCAGTTTAGGATTGCGCCCTCAGTTAGTTGTGAATCCAGCCCCACCCCCACATGCCTTTTAACGTGAACGCAGCCAGAGGAGAGAACCACACTGTGAAGGCTACATCTGGGGCTGCGGGTTCGGTGAATCACTAAATACTGTATATATGGAAAAACAAAATAAAAAATGAACAATGGTGGTTTGGAGCGGCCTGCCCATGCAAGCTGCCTTGGGCATTTGCATGGGAAAGGCAGGACATAAATTCTGCAGATGGATGGATGGATGGATGGATGGATGGATGGATGAGTAAGCCTTACAAAAGCTGGACTACATTTTGAGCTGAATGTTGGGGCTCAATGCCTTTGCCTCAATGCCTTGATCATCTCCTGTTGCAAAACAAATGCAAAAAGTTTTGACTCCACAAAAATCAAACTCCGGGGACACACTGTGACGGCGCTTTAAGCTTACGCTTCAATTTCCTCCAAATAGCTTTCTATTTGAGGTGCTCCACGTTGGAAATGGAGGCAGGGAGGGGGAGACGGTCCCATTTAGATGGAAGATGCAAGAGGCCCAATATGCAGCGAAATTACTTACTGTCATCTGTGCGCTGTCTGTTGTTGGCAATCCATGTCAGTTACAAATTAAGTTGCACGGAGGTATAGTTCTCAATAGAAATCAATTTGAAGTACAGAATGCCTTATTTGCAGTTTTATGGCTTAAAACTACCAACAAGAAATGATTTACTGGAGGCAGAGGGGAAAATGCTGTTGATGGGGTGTGTGTGTGTGTGTGTGATTGTTTGAGTTTGGCTCCCCACCCCCCATTTTTATTGACAGTGTTTTCTTTCAAATGTGTAATGTAGAGTATTATGCTATTTAATTTAAAATCAGTCTCACGCAATAAAGCATGCTCGCTTATTGTCAGGTCGGAATCTGCCTGGTGAGCAAGATTGGGTCCAGGAAAAAATGGAATGATATATTTCAAATTATATTAGCCACATTTCAGGCAGCCAATGCTGGAAGAGGTGACTGCAGAGAGACGGTTGGGTCGGGCTCCTCGGAACAGCTTCTTCCTTTTTAGAAGGAGTTGGCGCAGGCATTTCCGATGAGACAGGGGAAGCATGAAACTATGTATGTGGATCTATGCAGGCAGAAGATTGGATCTATGTATGTGGATCTATGTAGGCAGAAGATTTAGTTGAGAGGGTTAATGCCTCCATTTGCCTGAAGATAAGAGCTGAAGATCTGAAGGTCACCAGTTCGGGACAGCCGGAAATCTCTGTGAGCGGCAGACCTCGTTAATTGCGACTGATTAACAGCTGAGCTGTCTCCGGCTGCCTTGTGTGAGGGGGAGTTGTGCCGAAGTTCAGCCGCTTCTCTGGTGGCAGCCAGCAAGAAGACAAACGGGTGGCCAGAAAGAAGACTAAATCCAGAAAGATCCATCTGTATGTGTGTAAGTCTTGAAAGATAGAACATTTCTGTAAAAATTGTAAAAAACTTTCAGGTTTCTGAATAAAGTCTGCCTGTGTAAACCGCCTTGGGTTATAGTCATTAGAGAAATCTGGTGACCTAAGAAAGGCGGTATATAAATCCAAGTATTATTATTTATTATTATTTATCTTAAGTACGAAGTTTGAAAAGAGTCATTACTCACATGTCCTATAAGACAGTGGTCCCCACATTTTTGAGCATCAGGACACACTTTTTAAAACAACACTCTGTTGCGGTGCTCCTCCAACATTGTAGCACCAGGACTCACTTTTTAGAATGACAATCTGTCCAGGACCCACCGGAAGTGATGTCATGGCCGGAAGTACTACCATTGTGATGCCAGAGCCTGCTGCTTTCCTGAGAAGGCAGCAAGAAGTGGGGCTATTTTTCAGCTATTTGCAAATAACGAAGTGAATCATAAAGGGGAAAAAAAAGCCTATTTACAACCTTAGTACACTAAACACAGCCGGTGCAACAGCAGTTCTGGGCAGGGGAAGGGTTGGCAAGCAGGAGGAACTGGGGGGGGGGTGGACCGGAAGGCGTGCTGGCCCAGGGAGGAGGCTGGGTCAGGATGTAGCAGTCTGAGTGTAGAGCAATGCATAGCGAAAATTACATCACGTGAGATAAGGCAAGGCCCAGATGAGGGAAACTATGTTTAAAAAAAAGTCAGATTCTTTGCAGGTGTGCAGACATTTTCATTAGCCAGAAACATCTAGCTGCTTCTAGAATGTTCCTTGGGAGCAGATACACAACCCCCAGACATGCCACTGTCCTTTGGATTTCACCATTGAATAAGGACCATCATCATGCCCTGGGACCTGCCCATTAGAGCCTGTCTGCTGCCATCAGGAGTTGCCCGTCTGCTGAAAGGATGCTGTTGTAAGCTTTTTTTCTGCCTAAGGCAACATTGTGTATTCAAGATGCCTTTCACCTGGCGCATCCTCTGTATGCCAATGTATCTTCATCTTTCTGGCATATCTTGTGGTCTGTCTTTCCTTGGCTGACTTCCAAGCCTATATAGAGTGTGGCTTGACCAGCTTCAGAATTGAGACACCCATCACAACTCCAAACTGCAGATAATCTCCCGCCAATTCCAGTTGATTTTTGGCAAACCCCTTTAAGGAGTCAAGGAAGCTCAGATCTGCATTGCCCCCTCAAGGCAAGGGGGTAAGGCCCTTGCAGTTGACTTTCTACCCATTGATCAAGACGATCCCATCCAACCTCTCCAAGCTGAGCAACCAGCCTTACAACCGCTCAACCGTTGTTGGAGAACTGGGTTCGTTGTGATGGCTTTGAGTGCATACCTGACAATGGAGGCCTGAGCAGGGGCATTTCTAGGGTGTGGCAAGACAGGGCAAATGCCTTGGTTGCCAATCGAAAGGGGTGCCTTTGCTTCCAACTCGGGAATCAATTTGGAGCACACAGAGAACTAGCCTTGGGCCAGAGACTGAGGCTGCAGTTCTATCCACACATACTTGGGAGTAAGCCTCATTGACCCATGGCAGCTGGGGCAAAATTACCGTTCAGCGTTCATGTGCACTCCAATTGCCTCCCGCCAGAGCAATCACAGCGGCAGCAATAAGGACCCATGATCCCCAGCCACTTTTTGACTTGGGAACGGGTCAGAGAACTTGGAAGTGACATTGTATGGAAGTGGCATTGCATGACATCCTCGCGTTGCGTGACATCATCGCGTCGCATGATGTCATGACTTCGCTGCCACAGGCCCTGAGCCTAAGACCTCTTGCCCTCCCCAGAAATCAATTCATGCACACATGCACAGCATTTGCACAAGGCAAGGAAGCCATAATTGCACTAAACGTATTGTCAATTTTTACCGAACACAAGCCAAAGATGGGAAGACCCTTGTGGAAGGCTGACCGAGAAGGGGCAGTTCTAAGCTCCAGGGGGAGAGAATCTCAAGCAGCCCTTTACAGCCTCTTGAAAACATGTTTCCCCCTGAAATTGTAGATAACAGTTTGGCACAGGGCTCACCATGTCCCCTTCTCAAACAACAGGCCAACAAACATGTTGGTTTGTCAGCTTCTTGGACTCCTGCATCCTTCAGATGGTGTTTACCGGGCAGGAGCCGGTTTCCTTCTGGTCCCATTTCCTTTTTTTTCCTGCAGCATCTCACAGTCAAACACAAAAGAACCCTCGTGTCAAGCAATCTGCTTTTTTGCCACCATTCGGGATTTACTGTCATTTGCGGAATCTGTGACCCTTTCTGCCTTGCTGTCTTTGCATCTCTGAGATCTGCGAGGACTGGCATGGGGGACGCAGAGCAGTTGCTTCTGAGAAAGCAAGACGCCACCGGGCCTCGAGCTGTCTCTTTCTTCTTCTGGTCTCTTAGAGAAGAAAACTGTCACTTCTCCTGCCCTCCTTGATCTCTGAGAGCCAGTGGTTTAAAACAGCATTATATTTTCAGGTAAAGTCAAGTGAAGCCAGTGGTTGGGAGAGTTAAAACAGATAAAAGGAAATACTTTCTTTACTCAGTGGGTAATTAAGCAATGGAACTCCTTGCCACTGGAGGTGGTGATGGCATCTGGCCTAGATGCCTTTAAAAAAAGCATTGGATAGATTTCTGGAGGAAAAGTCCATCATGGGCTATAGGCCATGACGGGTTGTGCAACCTCCTTACGTTAATAGTAGGCTACTTCAGAATGCCAGGTGCAAGGGAGGAGCAACAGGATGCAAGCATCTTGTTGTCTCATGTGCTCCCTGAGGCACCTGGTGGGCCACTGTGAGATCCAGGAAGCTGCCCTAGATGGGCCTTTGACCTGATCCAGCAGGGCTCTTCTTATGTTCTTAAGGCCCAGATTGGGTTGCAAGTTATTATAGCTAGTTGTTGTTGTTGTTGTTGTTGTTGTTGTTGTTGTTATTATTATTATTATTATTATTATTATTATAGCTCCACAGACAGGATAGCAAATTCTCTTTTATTTACCTCAGAAATTTACCTCAGAATGTCAGATACAAGGGAGTGGCAACAGGATGCAGGCATCTTGTTGAATCGTGTGTTCCCTGAGGCACTTGGTGGGCCACTGTGAGATACAGGAAGCTGGCCTAGATGGGCCTTTGGCCTGATCCAGCAGGGCTCTTCTTACGTTCTTAAGTTCCCAAACTTTTTTCAATTGGAAACTTCCCTGTGGATAACTGAAACCATGGATACCAAGTCGGATAACTGAAACCGACTCAGTGGATACCAAGGCATGCCTGTATTGCGATCCACAGGGTGGCCCACAGAGGATCTCCAGATTGTAGGTTCCAAACCCATGGTTAAAGATGACCCACTGTACTCAATTGTGGCATAGTTAAGGCACCGGGCACTCACCGGTGCTACTAACAGGGCATCAAAAAGTGCTTTATGGCTCTTTTATTGCACCCAGTACTGGCTCATGGCCACAGCACCAGCACTGCCCGACAATAGAACTGGGCTCTATTACAATGATGGATGGCTTCTGGTGGGGACCTTAGCCAAGGAGATCTGGGAGGAAGAGATGTAGGCTCTGTTTTGATTCTAGTGGACTGCAGATCTCCGGTTCCATACTATGCACATTACAGTTTTAAACCATCAGACCCTTGGCAAAATTAGCCCAGTATAAGCACCAGTTGCTTTCCAGGGTTTCCGAGAGAAATTTTTCAATGGCTTATGTAGAGGGCCCCAGAATTGAAACTGGGACCATCTGTGAGTGCAATCCTAGCCTGGAGTTAGGCCGGCACAGTTAGGCTAGCAAAGTTTGGCCGGCACAAGGGACACCTTCAGGTATGTTTGGATCACTCTCAGAGTCAGAGAGGCCAGCACACAGACGTGCGCCATCCTCCCTGACTCCGAGAGTGGTCCAAACGCGGTTTACGGTGGCCCTTGTGCCAGCCAAACTTTGCTGGCCTAACTGTGCTGGCCTAACTCCAGGTAAGGATTGCGTTCTGTGTGCCTTTACTCCTAAATCCGAAATCCCAGCCTGAATACTGGAAGGTACTCCTTCAGCCTGCAGTAATCATCCAGTCCCAGGAAGGGGAAGAAGAAAATATCTGATCTGTGTTTTGGTTTCAGCTCCAACAATAGCCTCGGGATGATAGGACTCCAATTCTGTTTGCCAACCAGGTTGCACAACGTTGCACAGAGGCTTGACAGGCACCTGCTGGAGATGCTGTAGGGGGATTTCCTGCTACAGGCAGGGGGTTGGGCTAGATGACCTTGTAGGTCCCTTCCAACTCTATGATTCTATGATTCTAAGGAAGGAGGGGGATATACCTCCTTCCTTGGTCACTGGATTGCTCCTTTGTCTTTAATTCAAGGCAGTTCACATAGGCAGCCTATGCAATTTATTTATTTATTTAATTTAATTTATATCCCGCCTTTCTGCCCCATGGGCACTCAAGGCGGCTTACAACAGTAAAATACAATTAAAAACAATAATTAAAAACAATATTAAAATAATTAAAATTTAAAAACAACAAGCCCCGTGGATCCTAAAAATATACAGAGTATAAAAAACCAGCCCGCCTGTCAACAGTTAAAAGCTTATTGAAATAAGAAGGTCTTCAGCCCCCGCTGAAATACTGCCAAAGAGGGAGCAGTTCTCAATTCAAAGGGGAGGGTATTCCAAAGTCAGGGGGCCACCACCAAGAGGGCCCTATTCCTGGCCGTCGCCCTCTCACCTCTCCTGGTGGCGGCACAGTCAAAAGGGCCTCCCCAGATGACCTAAGAGTACAGGCAGGATTATATGGAAGGAGGCGGTCCCTCAAACAAATTAATAATTAATGTAGTCATATCGAGGTAATAGGTTGAAGGTAATAGGTTGAACATTGTCAAGGGCAGTTTGACAGTGGAATAGATTGCCAAAGGAGATTCTCCCTCCCTGGAGAACCTCAAGCAGAGGCTCAACAGGCACCTGCTGGAGATGCTGTAGGAGGATTTCCTGCTACAGGCAGGGGTTGGACTAGATGACCTTGCAGGCCCCTTCCAACTCTATGATTCTATGATTCCTGCTTGCAGTCCGTGACATTTGTTCTGCCAGTAGAAATAGCACCAAATAGAAAGGAAACACTTGGAATGCTCCCCCCC
>JAJKFI010000062.1:2957663-2970087 GCA_029204185.1 Lerista edwardsae | reverse complement strand
ACACACACACACACACACACACACACACACACACACACACACACACAGGGCACAATCCTAAACTGGACTTAGACCATCACAGTTTGGCCAGCACAAGGGCCACCATAAAGCGCGTTTGGACCACTCTCGGAGTCAGGGAGGATGGTGCATATCTGTGTGCTGGCCTGACTGGGAGAGTGGTCCAAATATACTTTAGGTGTCCCTTGGGCCAGTCAAACTTTGCTGGCCTAACCGTGCTGGCCTAACTCCAGGTTAGGATTGCGCCCTTCATCACCTTTCAAGAGAAGGGCTTTGCACATTCAAAAAGCGCCTCTTCACAAAGATGTGAAGAATGACTCTTGTATAAGGTATAATGACTCTTGTATAAGAATGACTCCTGGTACAAGGCAAGAAGTGCAACGGTGTGTTCATTCCTGATGGCATCACCCCATCAGAGACTCCCCCGTGTTTGTTCCATTTTTAACCACTGTTGTTCCGCAAGGCCATGGGAAATTATCCTTCATTCTGACATAGTGCTTCAGATGTCCCAGAGTTTATTTCAGGAACAAAACAGGGCTATATTTGGAAGATATTTATAAACACCCTGAATGGCTACAATTCTGGGAGGACAAATGGGAAGGAGGCATGGCGAAACAAGGCAATGGTGTTGATTTGTGGTTCTCTTTCCTTTGAATGTGTTGGGATAGGAGAGCAAGAGACACTTGCCAAAGAAATATACCGACTGCACCCCTGGTTCAGAGGCAAGACCAACTGAGATCTCAGGGTGCACTCCGAAGTCCCGTGTGCTGGCCTACATGTGTTGCAAAGGCTCCATGAAGCACATTTCTGCCATTTTCTGAGGAGATAGGCGAGCACCCCTACATGCGCTGGCCTCAGGGTGCTGACTCTTGGGCCTGGAGGCTGGCAGATAAGGCTGGCAGGTGGCAGAGTGAGTGGGGGGGAAGGGCAGAATGGGCAGGGGGAGGCAGGGGACAGGCAGGCCATTGGGTGACCCAGCCTGGGTAGAGCAGCAGAGACAGGATTTGGCCTTCAAGTCAGATCCTAATTCCTGTCCCCAGCCTGGGATGCCTTGATATGATTGAGACATACAAAACTATGCACGAGAGGGATAGAGTCAATAGAGGGGTGTTCTTTTCCCTCTCTCACAATACTAGAACCAGGCGGCATCCACTGAAATTGGGAGAGTTAAAACGGATAAAAGGAAATACCTTTTTTTATCCAGCGGGTAATTAATCTCTGGAACTCCTTGCCACAGGAGGTGGTGATGGCATCTGGCCTAGATGCCTTTAAAAGGGGACTGGACAGATTTCTGGAGGAAAAGTCCATCGTAGGCTATATAATAGGCCACGATGGGTTGGGCAACCTCCTTATATTAATAGTAGGCTGCTTCAGAATGCCAGGTGCAAGGGAGTGGCAACAGGATGCAAGCATCTTGTTGTCTTGTGTGCCTCCTGAGGCACCTGGTGGGCCACTGTGAGATACAGGAAGCTGGACTAGATGGGCCTTTGGCCTGGTCCAGGGGGGCTCTTCCTACGTTCTTATGATCCAGCTACTTGGAGTCGCCCATCTGGGCTGATGTGCATTACCTGGAGGAAGGGGAACGTCTTCCCGTTTCCTCAGGTTGTGCGGCAGCAGATCAATGTCAGCCTGCCTCTTCCAGCATGGGGCCTGGATTGTGCTCTCAGGCATCAGACGGACAGGGTGGGCCCCTCCTTTCTCCTTTTGCCACACCTCCATGGCTTCACCTGGAAGAGGACTTCTGGGGAAGAAGGGATGCTCATTGTTGGTACAAGTGCCATATTGCGCATCAGCCTGGAGCAAAGTCCTGCATTTGGCCCCCTGTGTTGCCCCCGCTCACCCCCTGATGTCGCAATGGGCATTAGTGCTATCGCTGGTATACAGGATTCAGTGAACAGCTTGGCCAGGTGGCATTTTGGACGGACTTGCGTCATTGCCCAGTTCCTGACCTGGTTAACCATGGCTCCTTGTGAACAGCTAGAAACAGTTCCGCCTCTTCTGTCCAGCACTCTCTCCAGCTTGCCTGGCTGAGTTGGAAGAGAATGGCAGCCAGCAGTGGCCTCTTCTCCCTCTCCAGTGCTGATGGAAGGAAGAGGGAGGGGAAAAAAAAATGAAGCTGTCGTGGCTCCAAATCACATCTCCGTGCCCACCAATGTTTACAAAGGAAGCAGGGAGAAGTCATCTGGAGCACATATCCTTTCCTTCCCAGCATGCACTGCTCCTATTCCTATCAAACTGAAGTGGCATAGAGGCTGCACTTGGAACTTCCCAACTTTTCAGTATGGCTGCCCTAGGTGCTTTGCGACCCACCTGAATTGGATCACGACCCACAGTTTGGGAACCACTGGTATAGGGGCGAGGGAGGGCTGAACACCACTTGCCCTCCTTGCCTCTCTCTCTCTCTCTCTCTCTCTCTCTCTCTCTCTCTCTCTCTCTCTCTCTGTGTGTGTGTGTGTGTGTGTGTGTGTTCTGATGTCAGGGTGGTGGCAGAGCCTATAACTGTGCATTTCCTCTTCACATTCCAGTGCTAGTATTATTTTATAGGTTAATAACAAGTCTTGCACTGTGTACATATTTTAAAAGTTGGATGATGAAACAGGTTCTAACATCAATAGATCTTGTGGGAGATAAATTTATAGCTATTACATTTTTGTGCTTGTGTCAGCTAACCTTGCCAGAAAGAAGCCTAATTGCTTTGAGGATGAAACTTGTAAATCTTTCTCTTTCCTCTCCTCTTTTTTTTGGGGGGGGGGAGAGATCTTGCCTCAGTCTTTTGTTTCTCCCTTGGACAGAAAAAAAAGGGGGCAAGACAGATTCTCTTTTATTCTTTACAATAGCACAGTTCTGAAACCTTCTTTCATAACTACTTTTTAAAGACTATTTCTATGGCTGAAGCAAATATGATTCCAGGAATCTTTCTTGTAATGCTTTTCTGAGAACACTGATGATGAACAGCACATGAGGGAGCCATAGCTGATATTCGACACAAGAGATTTCCACAGGCTGTATATTGCAGAATTGTAGAATCATAGAGCTAGAAGGAACCCACAAGGTCATCTAGTCCAACCCACTTCCAGTAGCAGGAAATCCTCCCAGGACAGTGGTTCCCACTGTGGGGCAGCACCCACCAGTGGGCCGCGAGCCAATTTTAGATGGGTCATGAGCACCTAGAGCAGCCGTCTTGAAAAGAGGGGAAGAAGGGACGTTGGAAAAGGGGAGGGCTGTGTAGTTGTTTTGCTTGCGTCGAAGGTTGTTTAAATAGGCTTATTTATTTCTGATTCACTTCGCTGTTGGAAAATGGCTGAGAAATAACCCAGTTGATTGCTGCATTCTTAGGAAATCAGCAGGCTCTGGTGTCACAATGATGGTACTTTTGGTGTGTCCTGGGCAGATTGTCATTTTAAAAAGTGGGTCCTGGCGCTAAAATATTTGAGAACCACTGACCTAGAGCATCTCCAGCAGGTGCCTGTCAAGCCTCTGCTTGAAGAACTCCAATGAGGGAAAACCTCACCTTCTTTGGCAATCTGTTCTGCAGCATACCGTCCTCTCTGTCAATAATTTCTTCCTGGTGACCCACCAGATTCTCCTTGCTTGATGTTTGTACCCATTGGATCTAGTTCTACTCTCAGAGGCAGTTCTCCTAGTTCTGCAGGGGTTAAATTCCGGCATGCATGAGTTCATCATGACACAAACACACCCCTGGCCATGTCTCCATAGTCACACCAAACCAGGGGTGTAGCTAAAGAAGTGCAGGGGGTGCAATTGCACTGGGCAACAAGCTTAAGGGGGGGGGGAGGCAACAAGCTGAGCTTGACACTGGGGGCCAAAATGGTGAAAATCTTGATAATTCCAAATAATATTGTCATGTTATATATCATTGGAAAGGTAATTTAATGCAGAGTGCATTGAAACAAACCAGAGTTTAACATTTTTACTCTATCAAAGGTTATGGCCAAAAAATCCGAGAGAACATTAATACAACTGTGCCCATCACTTCCTGTTGTGATGTTACTTCCGGGACCACATCAACATTTTGCCCTCTGCACTGGGCTACACTAGCTACACCCCTGCCCCACACTCAGAAAGCGCTATACAAATGCTATGTATGATTATGTTGGGATATTTCTCCAGCTCAGTCACAGCTTTCTACCCAGTGGCTACAACAGTAAGCTAGCCACTGGCAGGCAATTTTGCCTAATATCTAAAATTAATAATCTCTGCAGTCCCTCAGGAAGGCTATTTAAATTTCTCCTGGGAATAAATGTATTTTAAAGACTGAGAATGTTTGGTTAACTTTGGGTGAGAAGGTGCCTGAAAACCTGTTTCTTATTCATTGCACAGGGTTACTCCAATAATCGCATTTGTAGTCCAACAGCATGTTTTGCCTCCTGCCTGCCCATTTTGAGGTCCATAAGTACTCCGCGCAGATGGATCTCATCTATTTTGTGTATAGCATTATTCCCCTCTTGGTGTGTCCCCCCCCCCAAATACACAAGAAGCATTGCTTATATTTCAGGAGCATTCAAAATGATAAAATCAAGATGCACATTGAGGTAAGGGGGCAAGGTTTGGTTTGATTTTTGAAATCTTTTTAATGATGCACATAGGATCTCAAATTAAAAGGCAGTTTTATTAGCCTGTCTCAGGGGCATAGCTAATGAAAGTATAGTCCAAACCAGAGCAAAGAACAAAATTTTGTGACATCACAAAAGTGATGCCTGGAAGTGACATCACAACAGGACATCATACAATTATATTTTTGTGTTCTCTGGTTTTTTGGCCATAACTGTTGCTAGAGTAATGATATTACACTCTGGTTTGTTTCATTGCATTCTGCATTCAATGACCTTTCCATTCATATATAACATGATGATATTATTCATACTTACCAAGGTTTTCACAATTTTGGCCACTAGTGTCCAGCTCAGCTTGTTGCCTCCCCTTAAGCTTGTTGCCCGGTGCAGTTGCACCCCATGCACTTCTTTAGTTACGCCCCTGGCCTGTCTTGTTGGGTTCTGGGATCCTAGCAGAGCAATAAGTAGAAGACCACTTTTCCTATGGTTAATGCTTCCATGCAGCCAATTTGCTGCTATCAATAACAAACAGAAGGAGAGGCAGTTAAGCTTAAAAAAAATACTTTACAGTTTCTCAAACGTGCTCGTCTTCTGAAGTATCAGAGACTTCTATACAGAGGAGAGAACCTTTTCGGTGTTCTCTTTCTGTGGATGTAAGGGAGTTGGTGCACTTTAGGAATGGCTGCCTGCCAGTGGGGATAGACTAGAGCTCAGCACTCAGCTGCATGAATGCTTCCCCTTTGGTGGTTCAGGAAAAAAGAGGATGTTTTCAAAGGACACCTCCCTCAAGCATCACAGAGAGCAGGCAAAGGGTCTCTCAGGCAATTGCAAAATCAATTTCCCTTCCCAGAATCCCGCAGCTGGCATTGCACTCACCCGCACCTAGCATGCAAGGGTGCAGTTGTCTAATCCAGTGGTTATCAAACTTTTTTTAGCACTGGGACCCACTTTTTAGAATGGCAATCTGTCCGGGACCCATCGGAAGTGATGTCATGGCCGGAAGTGCCATCACTGTGACACCAAAGCCTGCTGCTTTCCTGCGAATGCAGCAATAAATTGGGTTATTTCTCAGCCATTTTCCAACAGCAAAGTGAATCAGAAAGAGAAAAAGCCTATTTACAACCTTGACACTAGCAAAACAACCACATACCCTTCCCCCTTTCCAGCATCCCATCTTCCCATATTTTCAAGATGGCAGCTCTAGGTGCTTCATGACCCACCTGAAATTGGATCGCGACCCACTGGTGGCTACCAAACCACAGTTTGAGAACCACTGGTCTAACCACTATGGGGGATTGTCCCAATGACCCTCAGGGATGTAGAAACTTGTTCCCTGGCGGCTCCCAGGGAAGGAGATGGTACATGTGTTCTCATGAGTAATCAGCAGCCCTAGAGTGCTCAGGCACCCACTGATTGGCCCTTATTGTGCATGTGGTTATGAAATGGCACTGACTTCCTGTGTGTTTCCAGGCTCAATTCAAATTTCTGGTTATCATGTATAAAGCCCAAGTTGGCCCCTGGGCCCCTGAAAGATTGTCTACTCTATGCACTCTATGGTCACTCACAAGGGTCCTACCACTTCTCAACCAAGTACAGTTGGTGGGGACATGGGGCAGGGCGTTTTCAGTGGCTGCTCCCTGACTGTGACACTCCCTCCTGCAGCTTGCCCCAACATCCCCCCCTTTCAAGTTGGCACTGTAGATCTTTGTTTTAGTTTGATTCAGTTAACTCTTTGTTCCCTCTTGTTTGATTCTTCTGTGCACCGTTGGGTTACCTCTGCTTTGATTATTTTAATTAGTAAAGGTAAAGGTTTCCCCACGACCGAATGGTCTAGTCGTGACCGACTGTAGGGGGCGCTGCTCATCTCCGTTTCAAAGCCTGTAGAGCCGGCGTTTGTCCGAGGACAAGCTTCCGTGGTCATTACTATACACCAAGGCACATGGAACGCCGTTACCTTCCCACCGAAGTGGTCCCTATTTATCTACTTGCATTTAGGTGCTTTCGAACTGCTAGTTGGCAGGAGCTGGGACAAGCAACAGGAGCTCACTCCATCGTGCAGTCTTGAACTCCCAACCTTGCGGTCGAAAGCCCAGCAACAGCAGATTAACTCGCTCCGCCACCATGTCCCACAATTATTTTAATTACCTGTTGCTTAAATTGTTGTGGTTTCCAAATGGTCTTTAACATTGTGACAATGGCACCATTTTAGCAGTCCCTTTCCTGGAACCCAAGAGCCAAATATAAATATTTTTTTTAAAAATAAACAAGTTCCCATTGCACGACAAGAGAGCCATTCCAGCACATATTGTGTTTTTTTCCTAGAGCCCAAGCCTATGCATGTCTACTCAGAAGTAAATCTCATTACAACCAATGGGACTTACTCCCAGGAAAATATGGATAGGATTGTACTGTCGCCCCAATCAGTTGAAGATTTTCTACCTTGCCTGCCTTTGCTTGATAACTAGAAACTTATCAAACTTGGAAGTAGCCAAGTTCAAGCTCTTGGGGGGGGGAAGACTCTGTAAAAGTACTTGAAATGTCATGTTACTCACTCATGCAAACTGGGTCATCAAGCAAGCAGCATTGCATGCAGTTGATGAACTTGATTATTAACGTTAAGACCTATTAAGTTTGTAAACCTATGTTGAAATTTGACTTGACAATCGAGGGACTACCTGAATTTCAGTTTGAGAGCAAGGTTTGGTGAGCAGAAAAAAAAAAAAGTTTGCCGCCCTAGTCCTTCGTTTCTCTCTCCTTTGCATTACACACCTTCAAAAATAAATTTTGCACAGGCATGCTTCATGTATAATGTGCCCAATCTCTGCATTGCTAAGACTTAAG
This sequence comes from Lerista edwardsae, assembly GCA_029204185.1. Taxonomy (NCBI): domain Eukaryota; kingdom Metazoa; phylum Chordata; class Lepidosauria; order Squamata; family Scincidae; genus Lerista; species Lerista edwardsae. Next base: position 2,962,654 of record JAJKFI010000062.1, on the reverse strand, counting down.
ACGCACAAGAAGCAATGAGAAAAAAAAACACTTTTTATTCACACGCCTTGTTTGTCTACCCTCGAAATCACTCATGTGTATTCGAATCAATAATTCAGACACATTTTCAAAATCTCTTAGTTCAGAGTAATTACTCACTGATGATGCAACTACTTCCGGCTGAATAAAGAAAATATTTCACATATTTTCAGAAGGCAACCCCTTCTTTAATCTTTTTTCTTGTGTAGTCTCAATTACAAGAACCCAGGAAAGCTTCAAAGACCAAATTTGTACCCTGCAATCTCTAAAAGTGGCCTCAATCAGTTAACATTTGATGTTGCTTCAATCAATCACTTCTGGCAGGCCAAGTAACTAGTCCACGTGAATGGTTTTGGAGCAGATTGGGTTGTTCTAGAACAGTGGCCTTCAAACCTTTCCTTGACACAACCCCCCAAAACAAACAAAGTTTGCAGCATACCAATGTTCCAGGATACAGTGGTTGAAAATCTGCCCCTGCCCAGTTAAAATGGTAAAGGTTTCCCCACGACTGAATGGTCTAGTCGTGACCAACTGCAGGGGGCGGTGCTCATCTCCATTTCAAAGCCTGTAGAGCTGGAGTTTTGTCCAAGGACAAGCTTCCGTGGTCATGTGGCCGGCATGACTCTACGCTGTAGCACACGGAACACCGTTCCCTTCCCACCGAAGTGGTCCCTATTTATCTACTTGCATTTAGGTGCTTTCGAACTGCTAGGTTGGCAGGAGCTGGGACAAGCAACGGGAGCTCACTCCGTCGCGCAGTCTTGAACTCCCAACCTTCCAGTTGGAAAGCCCAGCAACAGCGAATTAACCCACTACGTCACCACGCCCAGTTACCAGGCCCGTATTATCCATTAGGCTGAGTAGGCTGAAGCCTGGAGGCCCATAAAGATGGCATGTCTGGGCATCAGGCCCACCAACCCTCCAGCCAGCAGGAGACTACAGCAAGCCAGACTTTGCAAAGGCTTGGGAGCTTCCATGGAAGCCTGGGTCCTTTTGTGTGTTTTGTTTTCCCCTTTTGGGAACAACTTAGAAGTACCTGGTTTGTCTGTTTCTCGCCCCTCAGATTTCTGCCTGTGTTGGTTGGGGAGGTTCTATGAAAGCTCTGTTTGGTCTGTTTGTGGGGAGAAGCCCACCTGCGGCTGGGTTGCCTAAGGTGGGGGGTTGGCTGCAAAAAATGTGTGTGTGTGTGTGTGTGTGTGTGTGTGTGTGTTTTGTAACAAGGAAATGGATGGGGAAAAGTGATGCATTGACCGAGCTGCAGGCCTTATTTGCAAAGAGGGGGAAGAGAACCTTGCCCGCCTGTCCGTCCATCAGGGGCTTCTAAGCAGTGTGACAGGAGGGGCCCCCAAATACCTGAAAGCCTAGGGGCCCAGTCATGGGTTAATATGGCTCTGCCAGTTACTATTATTTTCTAGCGTAAAAACACGCAGACTTGGAGCGCAATCCTAACCTGAAGTTAGGCCAGCACAAATTAGGCCAGCAAAGTCTGGCCGGCACAAGGGACACCATAAAGCGTGTTTGGACCACTCTCGGAGTCAGGGAGTCACGTCTGTGTGCTGGCCTCTCTGACTCCAAGAGTGGTCCAAACATACTTGATGGTGGCCCTTGTGCTGACCAGACTTTGCTTTATTTACTTCATATTTACCTCAGAATTTTATCTCAGAAATTTACCTCAGAATGCCAGATACAAGGGAGTGGTGTTTGGACCACTCATGAATGGTCAGGGAGGATGGTGCATGTCTGTGTGCCAGCCTCTCTGACTCCAAGAGTGGTCCAGAAATACTTTACGATGTCCCTTGTGCCGGCCAAACTTTGCTGGCCTAACTTGTGCCAGTTTAACTCCAGGTTAGGATTGCACTCTTAGTTGGGTGGAAATGGTTTCACACCCTATCTCAGAGTAACGACTGTATGAGCCAGATGCTATATATTGTCTGCCCAAGCCTTAGGTAGATCCTAAGAAAAATAAAGTTTCCACCTACTAAAGCAAAGAAGAAATAAGCCAGAATATTGATATTGCCTAATAAAAGACTCACAGTAAATTCCACGTATTTAACATAACGAGAAGTGCTTTTGCAGGCTTCCAGATAATTTCTGGGTCTGGCAACTGCAAATGCTGATTTTGTCTGTTTTGCCTTTATCCAGGCGGTGTTCCAGAAATCATAATTACTACAATTTTCAGCAAATCTGTGCTCTGAATGAAGTGTGCAGGGCTTTTTATAAACTTGCAAAGAAAGTGGATCTAAGTTCATAAATAGTGCACGGAACATCTTCGGATACTTGGAATCGGGAGAGGCAGTTCCAGGCATTCATGGGGGGAAAAAAATTCTGTCCTGTTTTGCATGACTGATGCTGTGATGTGGTCAATCGCTTTGCGAGAAACAGTTGCACGTAGACTTGGAGCGGATAAACAAATGCAAGAGAAGGTCAGGTCGTGGGTTCCCCCCATTTGTAAGGATCCTTTAAAAAATGGCTTGAAATCATGGCAAACCCTTTGCAAGATGGGCAGGAAGTGTGGACTGATGGTTGAGCTGCTGGTACTGCCTGAAGCTAAGCAGGAGAATCTGTGGCTTGTTTTTGGATGGGAGACGGATGCCAGGCTGTGACAAGCTGCAGTACCTGTGGTGGCAGAACAGAGTCGCTGTGGAGCTGATTACTCACCGCAAGTGAGAGTTGGGGGGGGGGGAGTGTGTGAGAACGTCAGCCGGCAAAAGAACAGAATTCGACCTTGAGGACCTGTCCAGGCTTGACTTGCGATTGCCTGCTGAGGCTTGATGGCAGACAGCCAGAGAAGAGAACCACACTGCGAAGGCGACATCTGGGCCTGAGGATTTGCCGGGTCACGAGAAAACTGTATCTTTGTAAAAACAACAACAACAACAACCATTGAAAATATGGTGGTTTAGACCAGCCTGCTCATGTAAGCTGCCTTGGGCATTTGCTTCGGCATGGGAAAGGCGGGGTATAAATTCCCCAAACAAATAAATAAATTTAATAAGATGGCAGGCAGAGCTTCGGACCTCCTTTCCATCCAAATGTCTTCCTGGAATTCGTGAGTCCAAATGACCCAGGGCTAGCCCACTCCTGGGGCTAACTGAGCCACTCACTTCCATCCACCTGCCTGCCGCCTCTTCCTGATTCCTGAATTTAAAAAGGGAAAAGAGACTGGAGCAGAAGAGGAAGTATAGAGGACAGGACAGCAGCAGAGACACTCTAGCCCACCATTCTCCTCCCCTCTCCTCCACATTTGCTCTTCCACTCTGTTCCGCAATTCCTTTTCAGAGCTAGGAGAAGTTTGAGCAGAGGAGGCACCATCAGCCAAGGGTGAACAGGCTTTGACAGGCCTCCTCAGCCAATCATGGACTAGCTCTGAAATCACCTGATTTTCGGCCCAACCCAGACACCAACTTTATGGCAGTGGAACATAGATCTCAATTGCTCATTGGGTTGGTCACCATGCTTCTATGAACCTTAGCACAAGCGACATCTTGTAGGATTGTTGTCTCCTGCCCACAACGTATTGGAGCAAGCCCCACCAAATATCCCCTGAAACATATTTGAGGACCGTTGAAGTGGGCTTGATCTCAGGGAAATCCACATCAGATTGCAGTTGTGGAAGGTTTGCTGCAGTGCAGTCTAAGAAGCATAGGCTTTGTCTCATCATAAGATGAAAACTACCATTCTACAGGAGCCAAGAATGCCATATTTATGTCTTTGCTTAAGTGCCCACTTGTCCTTGTAGGCGCTCAGTAGAGGGCTGGTGTTTTTTTTTTCCGTGAAGCATTGCATTCTGCATGGCTGCCAAGGGGAAAAAAACCCAAAGACCTATGCATTCAAATGGTGAGTAGATTCCTATCCTGATTCACATGGGACTATTGATTAGCAATTCACAAGAACATAAGAACATAAGACATAAGAACATAAGAAGAGCCCTGCTGGATCAGGCCAAAGCCCCATCTAGTACAGCTTCCTGGATCTCACAGCGACCTACCAGATGCCTCAGGGAGGCATGAGACAACAAGATGCTTTCATCCTGTTGCCACTCCCTTGCACCCGAAGTAGCCTACTACTACTGAAGTAGCCTACTACTAATGTAAGGAGATTGCACAATCCATCATGGCCTATAGCCCATGATGGACTTTTCTTCCAGAAATCCGCCCAATCCCCTCTTAAAGGCATCCAGACCAGATGCCATCACCACCTCCTGTGGCAAAGAGTTCCACAGACTAACCACCTGCTGGGTAAAAAAAAGTACTTCCTTTTATCTGTTTTAACTCTCCCAACCCTCAGTTTTAGCAGATGCCCCCTGGTTCTGGTGTTTTGAGAGAGGGTGTTTTCTGCGCCTGCTGTATGGTCCGAATTGAGACCTGGGGACTGATGGTGCATGTCTGTGTGCCGGCCTCTCTGACGCCAAGAGTGGTCCAAACATACTTTACTGTGTCCTTTCTGCCAGCCAAACTTTGCTGGCCTAAATGTGCCAGCCTAACTCTAGATTAGGATTGGGCCCTTAATGACATCACTTCCTGTCATCAGCACTTGAGATAGATGGTGATTCTCACAGCACAATCCTACCCTGGAGTTAGGCCTGCACAGTTAGGCCAGCAAAGTTGGGCTGGCACAAGGGACACCATTAAGAGCGTTTGGACTACTCTCGGAGTCAGGATGGATGGCGCATGTCTGTGTGCTGGCCTCCCTGACTCCAAGAGTGGTCCAAACATGCTTTATGGTGTCCTTTGTGCTGGCCAAACTTTGCTGGCCTAATTGTGCCAGCCTAACTCTGGTTAGGTTAGGATTGGGCTCTTATTCTGTGCTCTAACAATGATTATATCAGGTACAAAGTTGGACCTGTGTTCCTGAGTACTGTTGAACTTTTGAACCATCCTAAAATATTCCTCTACGACTTTGGTGTAGGTTTCAGTTGCTTAAACATCTCTCTCTCTCTCTCTCTCTCTCTCTCTCTCTCTCTCTCTCTCTCT
>JAJKFI010000062.1:2932904-2947770 GCA_029204185.1 Lerista edwardsae | reverse complement strand
GGGGGGGAAGGAGACTGAAAAGCAAATAACTGTCACAGAAACACCAATGCTCTCAATGGGCCTTGAAATCCATCATTTGCCTCCCGTAAGATCTTGTGACTCTCCTTTGTCAGACACCTTTATTTTAAGTAGTCTAATTCTAACTTTGCCACCACTTCCTTATGACTTCTTTTCACTCCCTTCTGACGTTACTTATTATTTTATTATTGGCAATAATAGATGCTTTTTCACTCTACATCCTTATCTCTCAAGGGCTCTGTTGCAAAGGCAGATGGTACTAGGTGGAGTGCAGATGATTTCCGGTGGAAGGGGGGGTTGAATTTGGGTGCTCATTTAATCCAGAGGATGCCAAACTCCAGCTCATGGGACGGATCTGGCATCCACCTTCCCCTTCCCCTGGGTGACTGGCTTCAGAGGCAGATCTAAGGGAGGGCAAAGCTCTAAGTTTTGCAAGAAGCCTTACCTTGCAGTGTAAATCACTCCTCTCCTGCACTGTTGTAGCCAATCCTCACAGGGAACAGCAACATCCTGGTGTTGCTTACTGGCTACAGCAGCAAGGGAGAGGAGGGATTTACATGACAGGGTAAGGCTTCTTGCAACACTTAGAGCTTTGCCCTCCCTGTAGATCTGCCTCTGACTGGCTTCTGCCGTTCCACCCTGGATGCTCACTAAGACTCCAACAGACAGAGCAGATAACTTGGAAGGTAAGGTTCTGCTAAGGCAGGGAAGAATCGTGCTAGCCTTTTTTTGCCGCTGCATCACAGCTCTCAGCACCAGGGGTGGCATGCCAACTGTTGTTCCTCCTTGCTCCACTGTGTCAGCTCAGCTGCTGTCTCCCCAACTCCTCCTTCCACTTTCTGAATCCAAAAAGGAAAAGGGGGGGGGGGTTGAAGCAGGAGAGGTATTTCTTCCGGCATTTTCTTCTCCTTGGTTCCGCTATCTGATGTTGTCATACATATCAAACATGTTGTCTAGTTGCTGCACATATTATCTGCAAAACACTTTATCTGTGTCAGGTTCAGAAGCCCTGACGTAGATCTACCTTTCAGTCCCATCTGGGAGGCTTCACCTTCTGCAACCTTCCCATCCATCATGTTCATTAGAATTTAGCTGGGAGCGCAATATGAATGCAACAAGATCCTTCTTGATAATCCTTCACAGGGTGATGAATGTTCTCCTGATATTTTCTTTCTTACCCCGAGTTCTTTCAATATTTGCTGTATTATCAGGAAGGTCCAAGTTAACAGGTACTTATGGAGCTCTCGGAGTTCGTTCCTTCCATCCCACGCTGAGTCCACTCTGTGAAGTACGGTACTGGACTGGGAACGCATTAAAGCAGTTTCTCAAACTGTGGGTCGGGACCCCCTTGGTGGGTCGGAACTGATTTCTGGTGGGTCCCACAGAGCCTTTAATGAAGACATGGGTGATGGAAAGATAACTAATTGCCTCAAGCTCTAAGGCTATTCAAAATCAGCTAGCTGCTAACTGCCCTTCAAACAGCTCAGCTCCTGCAGTTTGCAAGGTAGCTGCTAATTGTTCTTCAAGCAGCTAAGCTCCTGCAGTTTGCAAGGAGCTGAGTCTCTGCAGTTTGCAAGCTTGAGTAAATATAGGGAGATAAAATGTTTGAGCATCTTTTTTTCTGGTGTGTGTTTCTCCATCAGTGACACATAGTGAGGGCAGATAAAAGCCGTTTGGCTTTTATCACATTACTAAGCCGTTTGGCTACTGTTGCAGCCACGGCATCCAGGCAGCTCAGGATCAGGCTGTTAATCTGGTGTTCCCTAGATTTCAATACCCCAGAGCATAGCTTTTTTGTTTGTGTTTGAAAACAAATTGCATCATCAATTGCGTCTTTGCAATCATTGTCCAGTTCTTTTCACTGATGCCCATAATTACTTGCTTGGAACACGGATTTGTCCAGCTCATTAACACTCACCTTGCATTCCAAACGGAGCACCCGGACTCTGTATAGTGTGCAACAACTACTTATGGTTATTGCACCATCTTGGTTATTCTAATCTATATATATAAAAATGGACGTGGGTATCTGGGTGTCTGTGTATGTCTGTATGTGTGTATGTATGTACGTTATGCATAGGCTCGGGAACGCCTGGACCGATCCGCACGAAACTTGGCAGGAATACACCTTGCAGCGTGGAAGGAAACACTGTGGTGGTCAGACCCCCCTACAGCCCCCGGTTTTTCGGGGAGGGGGGCTAGAACGTCCAGACCAAGGGGATTGCATTGGACTAGAGGTCTGCTGCCACCCTGTGGTCACACACGATTCTGCAGGTTATCTGGTAGGCTTGCATTAGCTCAAAACCGAAAGTGAAACGTCTTCCCAGTCCCTGAGTTGCCCAGGAGAAAGAGCAGGTTCCACACAGTTCCAGCACCCAGTCGGATCTGAGATGGACGTATTTACACAGAGCTCACTGGCCAGCTGCTCCCGTTTCTCATACTTCACTGCTATCCCACCAGATTACCTGCAGATGTTGTTCAGTAAGTGTGACAGTTTCAGTTCGCTCTCTGGGTTGATTGTCTACCTGCTTCCTACTTACTTTCACAGTGATAGTGTGCACTTCGGGCTCAGGGTCATCAATATGGGGGGGGGCCTAATTCATTCCGTCTCCTACTAGAACCTAGGGATACATTGTCCCCCGGGCAATGCCGGGTCACAAACAGCTAGTGGTATTATAAGTGTCACTTTGGTGCAGCTTTGTGATGGAGCAGCCGTGATAGCTGGGAGCCTACACACTGCCTTGCTTAGCCAGGAGCTCATCAGCTCATCCCAGAAACAAGGAGAAATAACCCGAGGGTTAAGAAGAGGACTTGGTTGATTGCAGATTCTTGAGTTTGAGTGCAAAGTAATGATTTAGTAGCCGTGAAATGCCTGGTAAGGAAATGAATGACCTCTGCCCAACCTTTCCATTTGTGACTGTTGTATAAAACCTTTGAAACGCAGTTAGTAATGATGATTCATGTCGCACTCAGACGTGAGCTGGATGCATTGCAGGATGCTAAAACAGATGAGTCCTGCCACCAGTTTTCAGATATTTGAAAGGATGCACTGATGGTAAGACCAGCACCAATCGCAGCTGTGTGAAGGTGTTGGGGCTTTCTCCCAAAGCAGTCCATGGCGTGGCTGACTTTCCACGTCCAAGTGACTCCTAGAGTGGCTGAGTGACTTCTCCGACGAATAGAGGTGGGTGAAAACAGTTTCCATTTGTGTGTGTGTGGATTTCGGCATTTTCCAAAGTTAGAAATGTAGAAAGCTGCGTTGTGTATTATATTTCTATTCCAAATTTTCATTCTTATAAATTATAATTATGAATTATTATAATAATAATAAATATATTATTAAAGGTATCAGTATTAGTGTTAGTGTTAGTATTAGTGGTGGCGCAGCAGGTTAAACCGCTGCTGCTGGGCTTTCCGACCGGAAGGTTGGGAGTTCAAGACTGTGCGACGGAGTGAGCTCCCGGCGCTTGTTCCGGCTCCTGCCAACCTAGCAGTTCGAAAGCACCTAAAAATGCAAGTAGATAAATAGGGACCACTTAGGTGGGAAGGTAATGGGGTTCCACGTGCTACAGTGTAGAGTCAGGCCAGCCACATGACCATGGAAGCTTGTCCTCGGACAAAACACCAGCTCTACAGGCTTTGAAATGGAGATGAGCAGCGCCCCCTACAGTCAGTCACGACTAGACCATTCGGTCATGGGGAAACCTTTACCTTTACCTTATTATTCACAGTTTCAGATATCTAGAGGGAAGGGTCCAGAGTGGAACCACAGTGGATAGCAGGCCATGCCTGTATAGAAAACTAACATAGCAAGTTGTGGACTGGATCAAAAGTCCTTGATTTGGAAGGAGTATTTCAGATAACTGAAATATTCATGTGTGATAGCTCTGCTGTCACCTGAGCTGGCATCCTCCATTCTGATCTCCATCAGGATGCTATCATCTCATTCTGCTGCATAAATAGAGTAAGGCTATGAATAAGCCATCACAGGTTTTAACACCAGAGAGGGAACTCACAGGCACCTGAAATGCCATGTTTTTCCAAGGGTGTCGGTTCACACATTCAGCCGAATGAATCATTCATCAGTGAAGCATCAGGCAAGACTGAATTAAAGTATTCCAGGGTTCTGCATTCGTAAGTTAAAGATGCCCATGTGCATTGGCTGCAGGTGTGCTCCTTGTTGTTTGTGCTTAAGAACATCCAAGGAACACAAGTTTCATCCAGGAGCTGGGTGAGGGAAAGTAGCTCACAACTAAGTAGTAGTAGTAGTAGTAGTAGTAGTAGTAGTAGTAGTAGTAGTAGTAGTAGTAGTAATGATGATGATGATGATGATGATGATGCAAGTATTTATATACCGCCTTTCTTTGGCCATTATATTGCTCCTATGGCTTTAATTCAAGGCGGTTTACATAGGCAGGCTTTATCTCTAAACCCACAAGGGGTTTTTACGAATTACAAAGAAGTTCTACCTTTCAAGAACTACAACAACATGCAGATGAAACTTTCATGGTTTAGTCCTTCTTTATGGCCACACGATTGCCTTCTTGCTGGCTGATAAACGGCTTCTCTGCTCCCACCACAGAAACAGCTGGCCCAGCACAACTCCTCTCTCACAGGCAGCTGGAGACAGCTCTTATCTGTCACACTTCTCAAGGTCTGCCGCTCACGGAGACTTCTGGTGTTGTCGAACTGGCGACCTTCGGATCTTATATTCGGGCAAACGGAGGCTTTAATCCTCTCGACTAAACCTCCTGCCCCAGTAATTCAATGTAACATGATGTTGGGGTGACCCCTAGATTGGATGGCTATAAAGCAGTGTTTCTCAACCTGGGGGTCTTGACCCCCCACAGGAAATAATTCCCAACCTTCTTTTGGGATGCTACCCCCCTTAAGGGGAATACAACCTGATCAGGGACCCATAGTACTGTAAAAATGTCCGTGTTTTCTTGCTGCCATGGGTCGGGTGAGTTGCCATGGGCATGCACTAGGATTCATGCATGAGTGGAGCATGTAAAAATGAAAGTGAAAAATATGAATGAATGAATGAATGAATGAATGAATGAATGAATGATGTCATATGAGGGTTTTTAAAAATGTATGGGCTCTGGGTGTCAAATGTCCAACTAGGACATGCTACTGTTGGCAGGCGACTGGGGGCTTGGGGGCAGCAGGAGGGGGCACGCTTCTGGGGAAAGGATGTGGGTTTCCCACCATTTTTCACTGGTGTGATGTCACTTCCTGTTGTGACATCACTTCCAGGCATCATTTTGCCCTGGGCTTCACTTTTCATGAGCTATGCAGCTCTCCAGGATTACAGGTAGGAGGTTTTCCCAGCCATACCTGGAGATGCCAGGGATTGTACCTGGGACCTTCTGCATGCAAAGCAGGGGGTCCTTGGCTATGGGTGGTGCGCCCTGACCTTCCCTGACCACTGAGCTAAGGAACTGCCCACACTGGTTTGCAGCTGCTGATTACTTTGGCAATGGTAGACTGGAAAGAAACACCATGACCCAACACGACAGTATCAAGATATCCAAGTTCAGCAGCTACAGTGCATGAAATGACTGGCTGGCAGGAGCAGAGCTGAGCCAAGGCCCAGAGGGGTACGTCCAATAAGCAGTTACCTCCATGTGCAACTGACACAAGTACAGGCACCCCCGATATGCAGCGATGGGATCCACAAACGACCTGGGGGAACGCTGGGCGGGACTTCCGCGGGGCTTCCGCATGATTGGCTGCCCGCCCGCAGCGTTCTGCGGCTGTCCTGGCCTCGGGGGGGCTGCCCCTGGTTAGCGCGCCCCACCGCTGCTCGCCCAGGCACCTGGCGCGACCCTCACCCGTCCTCCACAGCGAGCAGGAGCCCCCCCGAGGCCAGGGCAGCTGCAGATCGCCGCGGACGGGCTGCCAATCACCCAGATGTCCTGCCTAAGTCCCGCCCAGCATTCCCTCAGGTCGTTTGTAGATCCCGTCGCTGCCGATATGCCAAAACAGAGAGAGAATAGGGGTCACACTCTTAGAAGAGACAACCTGTTCTGGAAAATAAGGATTCCGCCTTGTGCGTAAGCAAAGGTTACCATGTCTGCGTGCCACAAGCTTTGGTGGCCCCAGTAAGTTTTGAAAGGGACTAACGAGGGATAAATAAATAACAAAATAGTGCTGTGGTCTGCACGTCACCTTTTGGAACCTTGGCTACAAGATGCCACAGGGGGTTGACCTCTTGATCAATCAACTTAACGGTGAGCACATGCTTGAACTTGGACATTCTCTTTTATGAATGGAGGCACGCTCCCCACTTGATTCCCTGCCATTAGTTACTCCCTTTCCTGCTCCTCCATCAACCTCTTCCTCGCACTCAGTCAGCGTGGATGGCCCCTGGGTGACCAGGGCTGCATTAAAAATAACAGGGGTCAGAAGACAGGGTCAGAATCCTTCAATAGGTTAAATGCTATCTATGCTTCTTGCTAGCCGTGAAATGTGTTTCTTCCACCCCCCCAAACCAGTCCTCTTGAAACTGTTTAAAATAGATTTCAAGTAGGTGTGTTATTCCCCTTCCATCGAGAATCAAGCTGATAACTCAGCACTTCATTGCTTATAAGCCACTAATTCTGTCTTTTAATTACTCTCCTACATGATACCGGATTCCTCGACATCAGAGAACCTTCCCCCGAATGCATTCGAATTGATGGGCAACTGGGCTTGAATATGGTCCCTTTGTTTCGACTGCACAATGACAGAAGTCATTTCAAGACAGGGACATGCAGTGACGTCCAGGTCTGGGAGGCACAGACCCTAGGAATATGTCCCTCTCTCTCTCTCTCTCTCTCTCTCTCTCTCTCTCTCTCTCTCTCTCTCTCTATATATATATATATATATCTCCCCCAATAAATAAATATAAATATAAATATAAATATAAATGTGTGTGTGTGTGTGTGTGTGTGTGTGTGTGTGTGTGTGTGTGTGTCCCTCCCGCTTTCTTGTTAAGTAATAGTGCAATTTAGAGCACAATCCTAACCTGCAGTTAGGCTGGCACAGTTAGGCCAGCAAAGTTAGGCCACAAGGGACACTGTAAAGCACATTTGGGCCACTCCAGGAGTTGGGGAGGATGGTCCACGTCCAGTGGTGTCATTCAAATGATTTAGGAACAGGAACTCACTTTTGATTGGCACTTGTCGGGAACCCGGAATCAGCCATGGAGCCCGTTAGGATCCGGAACTCCCGTTCTGGTCCGTTCCCCCTGAATGACATCACTGTCCACGTCTGTGTGCCAGCCTCTCTGACTCCAAGAGTGGTCCAAACGTACTTTATGGTGGCCCTTGTGCCGGCCAAACTTCGCTGGCCTAACTGTGCCAGCCTAACTCCAGGTTAGGATTGTGCCCTTGGAGGCAGAGAGGCCAGCACACAGACGTGCGCTATCCTCCCCGACTCCAAGAGTTGTCCAAGAACACTTTATGGTGTCCCTTGTGCTGGCCAAACTTTGCTGGCCTAACTGTGCCGGCCTCACTCCAGGTTAGAATGGCTCCCTCAATCACCTATAGATTGACACACATTCAGATATCTATCCACAGAGACACACACAGTCATGGTGAACCATAGTGATGGCAGCCATTTTTTTTATCCCTTTTGCCTGGAGACACAACATCCTTGCAGGGCAGAAATAAACCACTTCCATGTTTTGTTTTGTTTTTGTCCTCTAAGCCAATTCACATACCATTTTCTCTGTACAATATAATAAGCACCTATTTTCTTTTATGACGGGTTGATCCACTTCCCCCCCCCCTTTTTTTTGCATTTTCAGCTATTCATGGGAGGCAAATATTTAATGTTTGAATACCCTTTTCATCGTGCGCTGGGATGAAATATCAATATTTGACTAATTTTTTTTTTTGGGTGAAATGCGCTAAGAAAAAGCCCAAAAAGGATTTTGAATGCTGGTCTTTCTCTTATTTAAATTAGGTCTGTTTACCTTTGTGTTCAGGGAACACCCCCGCTCCCAGTCACCCACAAACCCTTTCCACTGTCTACTCTGCCCTTTCACACTCAAACCTACATACGAACATAAGAAGAGCCCCGCTGGATCAGGCCAAAGGCCCATCTAGTCCAGCTTCCTGTATCTCACAGCGGCCCACCAGGTGCCCCAGGGAGGCATGAGACAACAAGATGCTTGCATCCCATTGCCACTCCCTTGCACCCGGCACTCTGAAGTAGCCCACCACCTTTGTAAGGGGGTTGCACAATCCATCATTGCCTATAGCCCACCATGGACCTTTCCTCCAGAAATCCGTCCACTCCCCTCTTAAAGGCATCTAGACCAGATGCCATCCCCACCTCCTGTGGCAAACAGTTCCACAGATTAACCACCCGCTGGGTAAAAAAGGACTTCCTTTTATCTGTTTTAACTCTCCCAACCCTCAGTTTTAGCGGATGCCCCCTGGTTCTGGTGTTCTGAGAGAGGGAAAAGTGCATCCCTTTATCGACTCTATCCCTTCTGTGCATAATTTTGTATGTCTCATTCATGCTACCAGGCAGCAGTAGTGAAATGGCCTCGTGGCAGATCACCGAGAAGGGCAAAGGATGCGTAGATCAGTACAGAGTCTTCTGTTCCAAATTGGACAGAACTGTGTGGCTCCCATGGGTGAAGAGGTAGCAAGCCAGCTGCTGGAGCTTGGCCTGGAGAAGGGGATGTTTGTCCTCCCCCCCTCCCCCCTGGAAACCCCGTCGTCTGCAATGGGGCTCCTTGGCTCACTGCCGGCTATTTTGCCAGCGGTGAATCAAGCAGCCTCATGTCAGGATGCCCAAGCCATGGCCAGGGAGCGGATAGAGTAGATACAGGGAATCTCTTTTCCCTCTCACACAATACCAGAACCAGGGGACATCCTCTAAAACCGAGTGTTAGGAGAGTTAGAACAAACAAAAGGAAGTATTTCTTTACCCAGCGTGTAATTAGAATGTGGAACTCCTTGCCGCGAGATGTGGTGATGGCATTGCGCCTGGATGCCTTTAAAAGGGGATTGGATAAATTTATGGAGGGAAACTCCATTACAGGTTACAAGCTATGATGGGTATGTCCAGTCTGAGATTAGCTGGTCGCTCATCATGAGGGCTGGGTAGGAATTTTGTTTCTGTCATCCAAATTGGCCAAGTATGGATGGCAGTTTTTTTTTTGCCTACCCCAGACTGGCGAGGGAGGGATGGGTGTTCAGTAGGTTTCATGATTTACATTGTGCTTAATAAAGTTAAAACCCAACCTCAGTCTGGTGTCTTCCTTGGGGGTGGTGCAAGGGTAATAGCCCATGGGGAAGACGGCGAAACGGAGCAGTACGCAATGGGTGGGCTGCCGCTCACCCATTCCTCCCGCCCAGTGTTCTGGCTGCATGACGCCGCTGGTAATAGTCTAAAATACCAGGTGCAGGGGAGTGGCAGCAGAATGCAGGCATCCGGTTGTCTTGCGTGCTCCCCGAGGCACCTGGTGGACCACTGTGAGATACAGGAAGCTGGACTAGATGGGCCTTTGGCCTGATCCAGCAAGGCTTTTTCTTATGTTCTTATGTTTTAGTGGTGGAAGCCACAACCAGGCTCACAACTGGCTCTTGCCCTTCCCCTTCCTTGCCTTCCCCTGCCCCAAATGAGTGTAATGGCGGCTGGCACAACTGGAGCAGTGGCTGGCTGCCCACTCATGTTTGGGCCTGGTGCTGAGTGAGTGCTGCCCCAGCGCAAGCAGTAGCATGTCTTGAATGTGCTTTATGGCACGTTTGCAGCATCTTTGGCTGGCGGTACACGCGTACCGCCGGCGATTGGGCCTTAGGGATTGGGTCCGTACTTACATTTGGCAGGGTCTCTGGGAACTTATGCATGCAATGTGTGGGTTGTCCAGCTGTTTGTCCCAGCAGCCCCACAGTGCATGGCTAGTGCACCATGTACGACACTGTAAGAAGACCTATGGTGGAGGATTGGGCAATCCCTAAGATTGAACTGTGAGAACTCAGTGCAATCCTGATCAATGTTCCGGCACTGGCATAGCTGTGCCAATGGGGCATGTGCTGCATCCCGCAGTTGGAGGACAGTCACAGAGACCACCTCAAGGGAAGCAGAGGCAGAGGAAGGGTGTAGCCCGGGGTGGTGTGAGCCATGGGCGCCAGCAGCGGCGGGGCGCCATTGCGCGGAGTCCGCGGACTAACCCGCACGCTGTTTGGCCCTCCCTCCCTCCCTGGAGTCTGTTCCGCTCCAAAATGGACGATGTGCTGGGGGCGCAGTTTCGTCGCCCTGCCATGGGCGCACTCAGGGCTCTGTTCATCCCTGAAGGGAAGGGAATGTTTCTTCCCTTACCTTGGAGCTGCTTTGCCCTTATCTCGGTGCTGGAAAGTTGGTTAGGATTGCGCCCTTATTTGTTTCTGGAAAAAAGTTCCCAACTGTAATCAACAGTGACTTCGGTTTGATGAGCAGCTTGTTGTAAATTCAGTTAAGATTGTATGACTTGATACAGTTGTCAGACCCTTTTCAAAGCAGGACGGGATAATTTGATGCGACTTTTCTAATCTTATCAAGTTGAGTTACAGAATTGTCAACAAATTTGCATGTGAATGGAAGAGAGTGGCAGAGTTTTGAGAATGCAATTTTGCTCAACAGACCTCAGACTTTTTGTAATTTAAGCCAGACCGACTAATGATTTCAGGTAACAGAGTTCTACTTTGTAAGAACGTGTCTTAGAGCCCAATATTCACCCCTCCCTTTGATGGTGCAGCTACAACAAAAATGGGCACATTGTTTCCAGCTGTGTGTGTGTGTGTGTGTGTGTGTGTATCAGGAGAAATCAGGATTAAATCAATTTAATCCCCTTAAACCTCCATAAACCCCCCTCTCCATAATAGGTTTCCTCAGATCTGCACCTGTGATTTTGCTGGGACAGATCTGAGCAGACAAAGGAGTTGGACAGCTTAAAAAGGGGGGGTAGCATCACCCCTCCCACAGTTTCCCTATTCAGTTCCTCCCCCTGCCCCATTTTGCCCTGCCCCACCCCCAGCAGATGCTGGCTGGTCCTACAACCGTTGGGAAGCGTGGCTGAGCTCCACCAAAAGCCATTTTAAAACAGCAGCCTAACCTGGAGTTAAACCAGCACAGTTAGGCCAGCATAGTTTGGCTGGCACAAAGGATACCGTAAAGTATGTTTGGACCAGTCTCTGAGTCAGAGGGGCCAGCACACAGGCGTGCGCCATCCTCCCTGACTCTGAGAATGGTCCAAAAGTGCCTTATGGTGGCCCTTGTGCCAGCCAAACTTTGCTGGCCTAACTGTGCCGGGTTAAGTCCAGGTTAGGATTGCACACTTTTGTCTGTGAGTATGTGTGTGCATGCATGCGTGCGTGCGCGCACCATTTTCAGATTAGTTTTACAAACTTTAGATTGGGTGCACTAAGTAGCACCTTCTGCATCAGGGAATTACACCACTGATGAATATTAGGCTTAGTGTAACAAAGGGACCTAGCCAACCTAGCACTCCTGCCAACCTAGCAGTTCGAAAGCACCTAAAATGCAAGTAGATAAATAGGGACCACTTCAGTGGGAAGGTAACGATGTTCTGTGCGCTACGGCATAGAGTCATGCTGGCCACATGATCAGACAAAAAAACCGCCGGCTCTACAGGCTTTGAAATGGAGATGAGCACCGCCCCCTACAGTCGGGCACAACTAGACCATTCGGTCGTGGGGAAAGGGAACCCAACCCAACTCCGACTTTCGTGAAAGAGCAGAGGCTGTTTGATAGATTAAATGCTTGTTTGCTTGCCTCTTCAGCTGAGGCGTATGGCAGCAACACAAGATGGCCTCCAAAGCATCTGAGTTAGGAAGTAGATTCCCCCATCCCTCCATTTTGTTGTGGCGTATAATTGGGCCCGGCAGGACCTGCTAGTTGCCGTTGTTGTGCGCGCCGAGGTGGTGCGTGGATATTGCCTCTATTTCTCATCGTTGCCTTGGAGCGATACATTTTGACAGGTGCCCCGAGGACTTTTTACCTCACAAGAAGGCGGGGGAGGGGGATCCAGGGGAAGCTTCCGCTCTGTTAAAGGGTCAAGTTAAAATGATCCAGAGTTCCCTTCAATTTAAGCAACCCGCCAAGGAATAAACTCCTCAGCATTTCAGAAAATTCCCTGGTACTTGGAAGAAGGCAAGATTCAGATGAAGTCTCCAGACGTCTCGCTTTTACGAGGCTTTAAACCTTACAGACAGGTTCGGGCTCCGCTGTGCCTCGCCTGGCACATGGTTTAGCAGGTACATTTGGGACGGCGCTGCTAACGAGGCTCAAAAAGTATCTGCTCTGCTGCAGGGGTGCATATTTTTCCATCAGGCAGTGTTGCCGAGTTTGAGCACACGGAGGTACGGTGTACGCAATGCCAGTGCAACCCAGAATGCAGCTTCTCGTTCACCAGCTATGCCAGTGGTTTCCAAAACTGCAGGGACCCGGGACCCACCAATGGGTTGCGGGCAGCATAACACCGCTGGTTGCGGGCCAATTTTTGGTGGGTTGCGAAGCACCTAGAGCAGCCATATTGAAAATAGGGGAAGATTGGTTGCTGGAAAGGAAAAGGGCTGTGTGGATGTTTTGCTTGTGTCAAGGTTGTAAATAGCTTTCCCCCCCTTTCTGATTCACTTTGCTATTGGAAAAAGCTGAGAAGTAGCCAACTTATTGTTGCATTCTCAAGAAAGCAGCAGGCTCTGGCATCACAATGACATCACTTCCGGTGGATCCCGGACAGATTGTCATTCTAAAATGTGGGTCCTGGTGCTAACAGGTGCAATAGGATTGCACCCACAAGCATCTTAGCATCTTTGGAGATGTGGAAATGTGTCAGATAGTTTGATTAGCCAATGCTACCTTTCTCAGGAGTGAAAAAAAGTTTGGCCAGATGAGAAGGATCAATGATCTGTTCTTCGCTATTGCTTCTCTGTGCTTGCTCAAGCCAAGTGCTCATGAAGGTCACCTTTTAAATCCCCAGAGTACATACAGTCCTATAACTCTCCAGCAGAATTTGAAAATGACTTATGCCTGACAGTTTAATAACACTTTGAAACGAGAAGAAAATTTCTCAAATCCCAAAAAGGTACATCCGTATTAACAGTGTGATCCACCAAGGATATGCAGCTGTGTGTGTGTGTACATTTGTGTTTTAATTTAAATGTACAGAGATCATTTTTTTTAAGGTTTTTTTCCCCAAAAAATAAAGACAACCCAAATGTGCTTGGTGGGCTGAGAGGAGCAGACTTGTTCTTCTGCCTATAAGGGACAAGAAGAATGAGATTTGAAAGGTCATTGGGGTTTTTTGTATGTTAATAAACAAATTAGTATGGCTAAGGGGAAGAAGCAAATGACGTCCCTCGTTAGAAATGGCTCGGCAAATTAACTACTCATGACAAGGCTGGGATATTAGTTAAGCCCATAGATCCTGCCTCATTTTGATGCCATCAGCTTCTCTGCAAATATAATCATTTAACCAGTATTTGCTACCAATGATTTGTCATTAACCGGCGTTTTCTAAGGCAACTATTCACTCCAGATAATTTCCTGTATGTTATTTGTTACCATTTCGGAAATGATAAGTAAAAAAGACTGGGAATGGAGGGTGAAAGAGGGGGGCGAAACCCAAAATGCAATCCTGACCTGGAGTTAGGCCGGCACAGTTAGGCCAGCAAAGTTTGGCCAGCTCAAGGGACACCAAAGGTGCATTTGGACCACTCTCAGAGTCAGGAAGGATGGCGCACGTCTGTGTGCTGGCCTCTCTGACTCTGAGAGTGGTCCAAACATCCTTGACATTGTCCCTTCTGGCAGCCAAAATTTTCCAGTCTAACTGTGCCGGCCAAACTCCAGGTTAGGATTGCGCCTCCACTCTAATAATTGAAAGTTCCTTCCAGGCAGTTATATTTCATATGCAGCCGTGTGCCGAGAATCTAAATAGAAAATGACTTTCTGTCATTTGTCGTGGGTGTTTGCCGCAGTTCTACACATTCCCATAATTATGATTCTCCCGTCCCTCCCCACAGGGCAACTGCACAGAAACTGACCATCTGGTCAACATTTTTAAAAATAAAACAGTCGGCCAGTGAATGCAGGCACCGAGCCTGCCGAACGCCAGATATATTGGTCTAAAGGGTGCACACAAAAGGGTTGTTTTGGGTGATTTCGAAAGAGCCCACCAACATCTGCAGCCTCATAATCCATTTCCTAATCATTAGGAAACACATTTTGGAACTCGTGGAATTAGTTTAACCCTCGCGCGGCTGATTGGCGGCTATCTGGGCAAAAGCAGCGTTTCATGATGCAGGGAACATCTGATCGGATCGTAGCACCGAAGGTTGACTTGCGTTCATCCGCCCAGCTCCTGTCTTCGCCCTGAGGTTGGATTGAAGTTACAGCGCTAGCCCCCAGAAATCAGAGCGTGTTCATACATTTTAAAGGCATACCAAGCCGGCTACAGTCTCAGCCAGTGGTTAATTCCCTGGCATGGGTTGCCCACATGATTGCAACCTGCTTTCCATGGGGCTAACTTAGAAGAGAGTTTGAGAAGCCTCAATTGGTCTGCCTGTAGCTGGTGCAAATCCAAGAGCAGACTTCAGTTGCTTCAGAATGGAGTTGCCAAAATACTGATAGGGAGAGCAGTCACCCAGTACAGGTTATATCAATCTTATGGCACAACTGGTCGCCAATACACTTCTAGGCCCCGTGTAGGCATTAGCCTGCCAGGTCGAGCTTTTTTACAAATGATGCGCTGGAGATTGCATTTCTACCAAAGTAGAAAACAAAGCTGGGAAGGGGTGTGTGTGTGTGTGTGTGTGTGTGTGTGTGTGTGTGTGTGTGTGTGTGTGTG
>JAJKFI010000062.1:2881213-2893712 GCA_029204185.1 Lerista edwardsae | reverse complement strand
CGGGCACACATGTGAGTGGGGGGGTCAGGGATGGGACATATAAACACTGGGGCACACATGTGAGTGTGGGGGGGCAGGGATGGGACATATAAACAGGCCATCTGTATGCCTGGTGAGTGGGGGGGGTCAGTGATGGCACCTATAAACACCCAAGCGAAGCCAGGTACATAAAAGCTAGTAGTAAATAAAGAATATAAATATTGCCATATGCATTTTGCTTTTCCCCCAAGCATTTTCACAAGTTTCCTATGCAAACAGTTGGTAGGATTTAGTATTCATTTAAGTACTTTTTTTCCCTGCAAATTGACAGCATGCATAGAATCTGTAGGTATGCCCATGTCTTCTAAAATTCAATCCAGAATAATGCAATTCATCATGAAATTCATCAAGAGAGGAACTTGGTAAAATCCCCAGAGGAGGGAGAGATACGAATGACCCAATGGCTCTGAACACTGTCACAACCTGTGCATGTTCCAAAAATGCAAAAGTACAGAACAACAGAGTCTTCTTTATGGGTCATTTCCATTTTGGAAGCAAGACCAGGTAATTTGAAACTCCAACATCTGAGGATAAATGTGGATGAGGAGCCTTTATGAAACATCCTTTGACTCAAGGGACATCTCTGGCTCTCTTCTGCATCCACATCAATTCACAGCTATTCTCCTAGGATCAATTATAACTCTTCAAATATAATTCACACATTAAAAAAAATACCCCTTCCATTTAAGACGGCATTTAAGATGCTTTCAATTTTCACATGCTCCAAAAAAAGAAAAAAAAGGAAAAAAAAAAGTGGCAATTGGAATTTAAAGTGGTCATTTTAAATTGTAAGTAGCAGCGTTTCTGCACAGGCTCGTATGTTATGCTAGCATTACAAAAATTCCTCGCCTTTCCACCCAGTTTTAGAGCACAATCTTAACCTGGAGTTAGGCCAGCAAAGTTTGGCCGGCACCAGGGCCATTATAAAGCGTGTTTGGACCACTTTCAGAGTCAGGGGGGATGGTGCACATCCGTGAGCTGGCTTCTCTGACTTGGAGGGTGGTGCAAACATACTTTACGTGTCCCTTGTGGCAACCAAACTTTGCTGGCCTAAGTGTGCCGGCCTAATTCCAGGTTCGGATGGCACCCTTACTAGGCTAATTCCAACAGCAGAACAGTGTTCCATTGCCATAACCATATGGCAGCACATACAGCAAGCCACATACTCCAGGATAGGATTGTGCCCTGAGAGCCTGCGCATAAGGGGAAGAGTGTGCTCATGTGGCTATGTCTCCTCGTCCTCACCTCATGGCACTGCCAAAATGCCATGTGCTACAATACATGTCCAGACATAGTCTCACTTAAGGCACCATTGAAATCATAGCTGAGCAGTTAAGACCTAGCTTGACCCTGACACAAGAAGGGTTCCTCTGAGGAGGTTTGATCCCTACAGGGACAACTTTACTCCAATCCTGAATAATAATAATAATAATAATAATAATAATAATAATAATAATAATAACAATAATAATAATAATAATATTTGGGATTTATATACTGCCTTTCTTGGTCATCAGATTGCTCCTTTGACTTTAATTCAAGGAGGTTTACATAGGCAGGCATTTTCTAAACCGCAAGGGTTTTTACAAATCACGGAATTCTAATCTTTCAAGAACAACTACATACAGATGACACTTTTATCGTCCAGTCCTTCTTTCTTGCCGCCCGATTGCCTTCCACCGGCTGATAATCTGCTTCTTTGCTCTCACCAAAGAGCAGCTGGCCCAGCACAACTCCCCCTCTCACAGGCAGCTGACACGGCTCAGATCTAATCAGCCGCATTCTCGAGGTCTGCCGCACATGGAAGCTTCCGGTGGTCTCAAACTGGCGACCTTTGGATCTTATCTTCGGGCAATTACTATGGCTTTAACCCTTTCGACCAGACCTTCTGCCCAATACTGGAGTCAGCTGACACCACAATCCTGTAGAGGCTCACAAGGTAGGTTAAGTATCCCACAGAGAGGACAAGCTGCCTTCTTCTTACAATGAATGAAATGTACCAGCTCTACCACAACGCAATGCTCCCAGTATATATTCACTATATAAAGCACTTCCAAGCCTGCATAGTGAAGCTTCATGTTACCGTTTGTTGCTCTTTCTGATGCCCACAGAGAAAAAGGTTCCTAATAATATTATCCCAGCCGGGACGGTAGCAGTTGGTGACCCTCCAAGGCTTCCAATTCTTCCTTAATCTTTGCAAAGCCTTCCCTGGATGGGAGTACTTGGAAGACACAATGCTGAGATTACTTGACAAGTCTTTTTTCAAATGTCACCAGCAGAAAAATTAAGCAGACCGGTAATGTATGTATGTTTGAATACATTTATATTGCTGTTGGAATCCATACCTCTGGAGCCTCCAGTGGATGTCTGAAATTTGTAAGCAGGCAGAAAGCTCTCTGTGGATTTGCCAAGGCTTCTTTTTCAAGCTCTCTCTTTCCCTTCGTCGCTCCCTCCTCACCCCTCACCCCTTTTGCTGCTTTCATGAACGTTTTGATGTCCAGTGCATCTGCAGAATTCCAGAGCTTGCCTTGCCATGTGATTCTATGCAGGGGTGTAGCTATCATGGAGCAGGGGGGTGCAACTGCACCGGGCAACAAGCTTTAGGGGGGCAGCAAGCTGAGCTTGACACTAGTGGCCAAAATGGTGAAAACCTTGGCATGGATGAATAGTACCATTGTGTTATATATCTTTGGAAGGACAATTTAATGCAGAATGCACTGAAGCAAACCAGGGTGCAATATCTTTACTCTATCAAAGGTTATGGCCAAAAATAAAATAAAATAAAATAGACATATAGCTGTCATGTAAAAATTGCAGTTTGTTAAAATCACGATTTGTAGGAATAGTATGGTCATGTTATATATCGTTTGATGCGGAATTTCATACAGAATGCAAAGAAACAAACCTGAGTGTAATATCTTAACTCAATCAAAAGTTATGGTCAGAATCCCGAAAACAAAAACACAACTGTGACATCACTTCTTGTTGTGACGTCCCTTCCAGGGCAACATTTGGCCCTCTGCACTGGGCTACACTTTCATTGGCTACACCCCTGATTCTATGATACTGCGTCCAAACCCATGAACCCAGTGGAGCCCTCATAGGGCTGACACATTTCCCTGACCAGAAATTGTGAGCAATTGGCTTTGCTGCCTAGTGAAATCTTGAGAACGTTCTATCTGCAAATGGACATGTGGTGGAAGTTGCAGTTCAAACTCCGTCCCTCTTTGAACCAGGGAATAGTAGCACTACCAGCTAGATACGATGGATAACAAAACAGCATTTAAACAGTAGGTATGGACTTGTGTGATTTTTCTTTGCCCACTTTTGCAATTTGTCATGATTGCCCCACAAGAAAATAGCAACTTCATTCTTTGGAAAAACATTCTCTCTCTCTCTCTCTCTCTCTCTCTCTCTCTCTCTCTCTCTCTCTTTCACACACACACACGCACACACACGCACACACACACACACACACACACACCTTTTCCTCTTCCAATTTGTAAATCAGCAACCGGAATTTTATTACATTTTACAGCTGAATTTTAATCTTGTATCCTCTGAAAAAAAAGAAAAAAGAAAGAAAAACCCTCACAAGTCATGCATATATGGTTAAATGTTTAGCTTCATGTAAATGATCCAGAGTCCTTCAAAAGAAGAAATTGGGGGGAGGGGAATCAATACGTTTTTGGCAGCTATCTCTAAAACACCTGCCAATCACCATAGTATCTGGGCTATTTCGAAGTCTCCTGAAATCAGTTTGCATTATGGCACTAGCTGTGTTTGGACAGGAGCCCAGGATTCTATCAATGTAAAATGATTTGTTGCAACTTTAAAGATGCTTTATCCCCATTCTCTCACTTGTCATTTATATTTTAAACCCTCATCAAAATGAGGACGAGGAACATAAAGTAATAGGATCTCCCACATTGTTTTGTATTTTTTTCCCTCTTTCCTCTTCTGTTTTTGAAGCATCTTTGTTTCTGAAGGCTTTTTAGACAAATATGTATTTACCAAATATGGAGAACAGAACAGAAACACAAATTCTGGTGCGAAAAAAAAGGCATGCTGAGAAATAAGAGATATGAAAAAAAAAAGAATCTGTGGCATACACAGCCAAAAACATCAATTTACATTGTACAATTGTACAAGTATTTACCATAGATACTCACCTATAAGGCAATCTCACAGATAAGACATGGGCAGGTTCTCAGGCAAAAATCACGGAATTTTCTATGACCCTCAGATACGACAGGGGAAACTTGGGAAATTGGTGGTTGTGAGGAACAACTGCAACTTGCCCTGAAGCCTGGTCGCCCTGGAGCCTGAGTGAAAGGGGGGAAAGAACCTGAGCCATGCCACAGTTTTTAAAGACACTAACAAGGTGCCTATGCATGAGTGCCATTCCCCCGTTCTGTGTAATGGAACAGCCTGGAGGGAGGAAGCAAGGCATACGTTTTGATTGGACGTTGTACTGTGTTTGTAGATAGGTGGCTTTAGGGCCCAGTGGAAGCCTGCCTGCCTGCCTGTCTGGGAGAGGCAGAACAGAAAAAAAAAAAACCATGCCTGGCAGAGTGAAGGTTTTTTAAAACATCAAATCACACAATTCAAGCCTCATTGAGCTTCTCTGAATGGCCCTGATTCTCAGATAGGACATAACCCAGCCTTGATTTTCAGATAAAAATCTCCCCTTATACTCGAGTACTACAATAAATACATCCGGGAGGCAGTTGCACCATTAGCTAACAGGAAAAGGAGAGTGCACAGAACAGATTTTTTGCATCTCTCTCTGTACAGAAGACAATGTGCAAATTGTGCCTTTTTGGGGGGAGGTAGTCTGAAGAACTGCATCAAGTAGAAGTTACAAGTGAAGAAGTTCTCGGGCGTACTGACAAACTGAAAATTAGCAAATCATTAGGTCCAGATGGCTGCTATCCAACAGATCTTCAGGAACTCAAATGTGAAATTGCTGATCTTTTTTTTTTTTTAAATGCAATTTATCCTTTAAATTGGCTTTTACGCCCGAAGCCTTGAATGTTGCTGATGCGACTCCAATATTTAAAAAGGAACCCTGGGGGATCCAGGAAATTACAGGCTGGTCACCTTTACATTTGCTCCAGGTAAAGTGGCAGGAAGCGTAATTGAAACAGAACCAGGCTGCTTTCTGCAAAGTGAAGACCTGCCTTACTAACCCTCTCGAGTTCTTTGAGAGTGTCAACAGCTATGTGGATAGAGGCAATTCAGTGGATATCATATACTTGGGCTCTCAGGAAGCTTTTGACAAATTCTCTTACCCAAAGCTCTTGAGCAAATGTAGCAGTCAAGGAAGAAGAGGACAGGTCTCTTTATGGATTGTTAAGTGATTGAATGATAGGAAGCATGGTTATAAATGGACAATTTTCACAGTGAAGGTCACAAAGAATCAGGGCCTCCAAAGGATCTGCATTGAGTCTGGTGCTTTTTTAACTTATTCACCAAGTGATTTGGAGCTGGGTTGAGAAACAGTGCCGGGCCTGGGGGAGGGCAAGGGGTTCAAGTGCCCCAGGCACTGGACTAGAGGGGAGGATTATGCCGGCCTCACAGTGATGGAATCTGTTAAGCGGGAGCCGGAACGCTGGGTGGGACTTACGTGTGATTGGCAGCCCGCCCGTTCCATTCCACCTCCTGCCCGCCTGCTGCACGGGCTGCCCTGGCCTCGGAGGGGGCACAAGCTTGCTCGGGGGGACGGGGGGGGGTGCGCCGGGTGCCTGGGCGAGCAGCAGTGGGGTGTGCGAACCGGAGGCAGCCCACGCGGCAGGCGGGCAGGTGGCGGATCAGAATGGGCGGGCTGCTTAAAACACGTAAGTCCTGCCCAGCGTTCTGGCTCCTTCTTAACAGATTCCACCACTGCGGCCACCCCCACCCTGCCCCCTGCCCCTGCTCCGGGAAGCTGCTTCTGTGGTCACTTCTAGCTGCATAAGCTGCTTCCCGGAGCAACCCAGCTTGACCACACAGGGCAGGCTGCCCATTCGAGAAGAGGTGGGTGGTGCTCTGTAGCCACGTTGCTCCGGGAAGGCAGCTTCTGCCGTGGAAGCCACTTCCCGGAGTGACATGGTGCAGATACGAAGAGCTACCTGCCCCTGCTGGTGAGGGGTGCACCCCTGGAGGTATGCCCTTGGCCCCAATTGCCCCTGGTGGGAAAAACCAAAGCAGATTTGTGAAGCCCTCCAAAGGAACTTCTCCAAATTGGGTGAATGGGCAACCAAATGGCTGAATCAATACAGAGTCGATAAGTGTAGGTAAAGTAATGCACAACGCGGCAAAAAATACCTAAACAGTATATGCTTTCTGAACTTCCAAGCTGAATTAGACAGTTCTTTGGCCTGATCCAGCAGGTCATCTTCTTAAGTCCAGTGGTGTTTCTATAGGGATGGCAGAGCTCTAAGTTTTGCAAGAAGCCTTACCTTGCAGTGGAAATCACACCTCTCCTGCACCGTTTTAGCCAATCCTCACAGGGAACAGCAACAGTGGCGTTGCTTACTGGCTACAGCAGCAAGGGAGAGGAGGGATTTACATGACAGGGTAAGGCTTCTTGCAACACTTAGAGCTTTGCCATCCCTGTAGAAACGCCTCTGCTTAAGTCCATGAAGAAGTTCTTTGGTATTTGAGTGTTCCAAGGTTTCACAGAGCAAAGATGCTGGAATAGGGCTGTTTTCTTACCAGTGTTATACAACTCTCTTCTCCTTGGAGCCTGGAACCAAAACAACTTCAACCCGTTGTCGAAACGATGGTGAAGCACATTCCTTTTGTGCTGCAAGCTGACAGTTTTGATGATTTAATTATCACTCTCCGTGGCTACAACTTCTCATGTGAATTCAAAGCCCAGATCTCAGAAATATGTCCCAAGAAACAGGTTGTTTTATGTGGCCTGGTTGAACACGATGTTAATTCTCTCATTCAGTTCCCATCCAGAAGTGACCTACATCTGGGCAACAATATCGTGATCAGGGCGCAATCCGAACCTGGAGTTAGGTTGGCACAGTTAGGCCAGCAAAGTTTGGCCGGCACAAGGGACACTATAAAGGATGTTTAAACCACTCGTCTAGGGAGACAGGCCAGCACACCATCCTCCCTGATGCCAAGAGTGGTCCAAGCACTCTTGATGGTGCCCCTTGTGCCAGCCAATGTTTGTGCTGTCCTAATTGGTTTGCATAGGCAAAGCTATGGTTTTCCAGTAGCAGTGTATGGCTGTGAGAGCTGGACCATAAGAAAGGCAGCACGCCAAAGAATAGATGCTTTTGAATTATGGTGTTGGAGAAGACTCTTGAGAGTCCCCTGGACTGCAAGGAGATCCCATCGGGCAATCCTCCAGGAAGTCAAGCCTGATTGCTCCCTGGAAGGACAAATCCTGAAGCTGAAGCTCAAGTACTTTGGCCACCTCATGAGAAGAGAGGACTCTTGAGAAAAGACCCTCATGCTGGGAAAGATGGAAGGCAAAAGGAGAAGGGGGCGGCAGAGGAGGAGATGGTTAGATAGTGTCACCGAAGCAATGAACATGAAATTGGGTGAATTCCGGAAGCTAGTGGAGGACAGGGAGGCCTGGTGTGCTGTGGTCCAGGGGGTCGCAAAGAGTCGGTCACGACTTAGCGAATGAACAACAACAACTGTGCCAGTCTCACTCCAGGTTCGGATTGCGCTCTCGTTCTCATTTTGCACCGCAAAACGCTCACGACCACTCCTCGAAGGTCTCTGCTACATAGGGATGCGTCAGGAAATAGCCATGACCCCATCTTGTGCAGCAGATTAAAGTCCAGGCGGGCACGGAGCTTTTGCAAATCGTTTCCATCGGAAAATGTCCTGAGTCTGTGCCATTCCGCCCTGACCTTTTAAAAACAGCTTCAAATTAATGAGACACAAAGGAATAGGGGGAGAATTAAAGTGTATGACATCCCGGATACAGGTGCCCACCAACTGCCTCCATAAAAAAAAAAACACCACCATAGGAATTCGTGGGAGCAGAAGAGGGTCAGCTATGATGGTGCATTTCAGAAGCAATGAAAAAGGAGGATATGCAAGTTGACCTTGAAGTTAAGTAAATACCATCCAGCCATTAGACCAAAGCTGAGAGAGAGATGGAAGGTTCCGAATCGGATTGATGACTGCCAGTTAAATGTCAGCCTCTGATTATCGTGAGGGGAGTACCTATTAAACCCAAGCCTCTAGGTCCAGCTGTTCTCCCCACCTTCCCTTTGAGAGCTCCTACAAGCACCCAGCAGGTGTCTCATTCTTCATCTTAATAATGATATCTGTACCCACTCACATTAAAATATGCTACCATAAAAAGCAGGCTTTTCAAGCCAGAAGATCTCGAACTCGGTTCCCATAGTAGATAAAAGGACATTCATATGAAGTGTCATTAGGAAATCATGTAATACTGTGCGGGGAAAGCTAGGCTGCTGTTTGGGGCTATCCTGTCCATAAGGTGGACCAAGGCCAGTGGTGGCATCTAAAGGATTTAAGAACAGGAACTCACTTTTGATTGGCACGTGTCAGGACCCGCCCACCGGAAATGACGTCATAAGCTGGAGGCTGGCAGAGCCCAGGTCTACCCGCGGTTGGTTCCTATGGGTAGACTGGTTCCTATGGGTAGACCCCTTCACCCCTCTAGGAATCCAGAGTCTAACCCTCTGAGTGCCAGCCAAACAAGAAGAAAAGCTCTTTGCAGAGGAATTGGGAGGGGGAGGAGGGGGGAAGCACCACGGAGTGAAGTGGGCGGAGTCAGCCCTAATTTTAACAAGTGGAACTGAGTTCCCTCGCGTTCCCCCTGCATGACATCACTGACCAAGGCTATCATCTCAGGAAACAGACTAGCAAGGCTGCTGTTGCCATTTCTTCTTAAAGGATTTGAAAAGGAAGAGGGGGAAAAGGAAGTGGAGTGGTGGGCTAGAGCGGTGGTTCCCAACTTGGGGGTCAGGACCAATTTTCAGGGGGTCATGAAGAGCTTGGGGCAGCCAACTTAAAATGTTGGACACCACCGTCTTGGAAGGTGACCATCTTCATTTTGGTTAGGGAAGAGACTTCCCCATTAAACTGCCACTTCCTCAATGCTTGCAGCTGAAAGAGAAGTTAGCCTTGCTATGGGCTCGTCTTGGTGTGGGCATATGCATGTGATGAAGTCCCTCCAAGGTCTCTTTCCAAGTAGGCATGTCACACCTTCTATGTGCAAACCTAGGTGAGTCTCAGCACATGGGGAAGAGCAACGTAAATACTCCAAAGAGTACCTAAAATTTGGCTTCACCATCTTGATCGGTAATGGCATAGAGAAGCCACAGTGCGTTCTATGCAATGCTGTTCTCAGTGCTGAATGGATCACTGAACTCAAAACTCAAACATCACTTAGAGACAAAGCATTCAGAGCATTCTAAGAAGGATCTTTTGACTTTCAGAGGGCAATCCTGAACTGGAGTTAGGACGGCATAAGGAACATTGTAAAGTATGTTTGGACTACTCTCGGAGCCAGAGAGGCCAGCTCACAGATGTGTGCCATCCTCCCTGACTCTGAGAGTTGTCCAAATATGCTTTACAGTGTCCCTTGTCTGGGCCAAACTTTGCTGGCCTAACTCTCTCAGCCTAACTTCAGGTTAGGATTGCACCCTCAAAAAGTGTAATTTATTAAAAACAATGACTTCCTGCTTAATGACATCACTTCCAGCCCTAGGTCTTGGTGGTGGGGGTCCCAACAGATTGTCATACCTAAAGGGGGGAGTCCCACAGTTTGGGAACCACTGCTCTAGGAGAATTTCCTACGTCAGGCAGGGGTTTGGACTAGATGACCTTGTAGGTCTCTTCCAACTCTATGATTCTATGACCCTAAAAGGTAAAGGTTTCCCCATGACCAAATGGTCTAGTCGTGACCAACTGTAGGGGGCGGTGCTCATCTCCGTTTCTAAGCCTGTAGAACTGGCGTTTTGTCCGAGGACAAGCTTCCGTGGTCATATGGCCGGCATGACTCTACGCCATAGCGCATGGAACCCCGTTCCCTTCCCACCAAAGAGGTCCCTATTTATCTACTTGCATTTAGGTGCTTTCGAACTGCTAGGTTGGCAGGAGCTGGGACAAGCAACGGGAGCTCACTCCGTCGCACAGTCTTGAACTCCCAACCTTGCGGTCAAAAGCCCAGCAGCAGTGTTTTAACCCGCTGCGCCACCACATCCCTATACACCACGTATGACCCTATACGATGGAAATTTCCATCATTGGATGCTACCACTGCCAATATTGCTGAGTATTCAGGGGTCAACACCATCAAGTGGGTTGTCCTGATGGTTGCGGCTCTGACTGGGATTGCAATCAGAATTCAACATCTTTGGGAGACATTTGATATTAGAGGGGCCCAGTTTGGCCCTATTCCATGCTCCACCCATTCCCCAGTGTGAATAATGCCAGTCGAGTGCCCTTTCCTTGCATCTCAATTATGGTTGACACTAAATGGCTCGCATGGCAGGAATGGGACTGCTATATCTGGGAGCCTTGCTCCCATTCTGCCACTCTATAACTTTCAGCCTCATTAGTATTTAAATCAGTTTGTAAGTATTTTGGCTTTAATAAATGATATTTTTGATCAGTGTAATGCCACGATCGTATGTCTTTTCAAAGCCTGAGCTGAGTAAAGCGGTCTTATGATAAATGCCAGAGATGTGAGGCGAGGTTGATTAAATTAGCGTTGGCAAAGGCTATTAGATCACGGGGGAAAAAAATGAATGAAAAATCTAGGAGGGGGATTGAAGAATTCCAAATCTTCCTATTAATGGATTCAATCTAGTGTCAAAAAAAAAAAGAACTTAAAAAGTATTGTGCTGCCAAGAGGGGTGGAAAAACTGCTGAAATCAACGGAGACTTTTCTTTCTGAAATTGTCAGCGGCACAGTTGCACTCCGAACTATTTTCAAATCTGATGTAATTTTATTTTTAGACTTGCAAAAGCAGGGAGAGACTTCACACACACACACACACACACACACACACACACACACACACACACACAAGAACACTCTGTAATGTAAAACACTTTCTCTTTTACTGCGGATGTATCGCTCTCGTACGTGCGTCTGAAACATTATCACCTTTTCAAAGGCCTAAACATTTCTGTTCTCTCTCACTTACCACTTGCACGATTGAGAAATGGTGCAAGCCAAGCCAAACACAATGCTGGGAAACCCACGCTTGTGATTTCACGCTTGTTTTGAAGTGGGGGTGACGAAGGAGGGCAGGGTACCAGGATGGCATCAGAGGGAACACTGCCCCCACCTAGGACTGGGGAGGGAATTGACTTTGACATTTGTAACACCGTAGCCTCCAATTCAAGAATGAGTGCTTGTTGGAACAAAATAACTATTGTGGTTAACCCCTCCCCATATAGGGGGTGCACCTCCCCACAGAGCTCCAAATTTCATCCAGCTGACCTGTACAGCCAAGCATCTAAGGTTCAGTCGACCAAGGGCATCAAATTCTCCAGAGTTGCCCTATCAGTGTATTAAGAACATAAGAAGAGCCCTGCTGGATCAGGCCAAAGGCCCATCTAGTCCAGCCTCCTGTATCTCACAGCGGCCCACCAGGTGCCCCAAAGAGGCATGAGGCAACAAGATGCTTGCATCTGTTGCCACTCCCTTGCACCCAGTACCAGTAGCCTACCACGTTTTAAGCAGGTTGCACAATCCATCATTGCCTATAGCCCACGATGGACCTTTCCTCCAGAAACCCGTCCAATCCCCTTTTAAAGGCATCCAGACCAGATGCCATCCCCACCTCCTGTGGCAAAGAGTTCCACAGATTAACATCTGTGTTAACCTGGTTAACACAGATTAACCTGGTGTTACATCGCCTGCTAACTGGGCAAGAGGCACTTTTCCAAGCCAATCACGTGGAAGCCCTGTCCACGTCCCGCCCAGCGTTCCGTTATTTCATTTGTAGATGACACCACTGCTTAGAAGGGCTGCCTTTGTTGTTGCATGGTCGAGATGTCAGTGAGGTTGAGTGTCTTAAGATGTTGTGTAAGTCTCTTTGGGACTGCGCCCAATGCCCCTATTACAATGGGCGCAATGGTGACCTTCTTTTTCCATAGCCGTTCTATTTCAATTTGCAGATCCTTGTATTTGGCGCTTTTCCAATTCCTTTTCTTCCACTTGTGCATCTCCTGGTATTGCTACCTCTATTATTATCACTTCCTTCTTTTCCTTGTCTATGACAGTCAAATCGGGGGCATTATGTTTCAGGTGTTTATCTGTCTGTATCCTAAAGTCCCATAATACTTTTGCACACTCATTTTCCAGGATGTTTTCCAGCTTATGGTCCCACCATTGGAAGACTGTACTTTTTACAAATGTTCCAGAGCACTAACCCTGCCACTTTATTGTGCCTCTCCAAGTAATCAGTTTGTTGTTGTTGTTGTTGTTGTTGTTGTTGTTGTTGTTGTTGTTGTTGTT
>JAJKFI010000062.1:2803209-2878352 GCA_029204185.1 Lerista edwardsae | reverse complement strand
ACACACACACACACACACACACACACACACACACACACACACACACAACACTGCACGCTTAAGTTAATACCTTAGAAATGCTATCCCCTCCAGCCGACAAGGAAATGTTCTCAAAGATTAGGGCCTTGCAGAGATGACTTCTGCAGTTACCGCCAGTTTCAAGGCATCCCATACACACAGCACTCAATCATATATTTGCTCTATCATTAAGCCCCATGTGGGATTTGGAAATCTTATTTACAGAATCTATTCAGCCAAGCTGGAGCACGAAAGCACAATCTGGAAATAGCAGAACATCACGGCCGTACATTGCATTTGATTGTAATGTTCATTCTCAGAATGGGAGACGATTGAAAGCTCTACAGGACAATGAGGAAACCAATCAAAGTGCTTTTGCCCAATGTCGCAACATGCAGCAGATGGCAAAGGACATGAGCGTCGAGCAAAGCGATGCAGATGAAAATATGCTCCCATTAGCTGCTGTCATTTGTGCTCCTATCCACAGGCAGCCAAGGCAAGGGAAAGCAGAATTAGTTACCCTCTCTTGCACTTCAGTCAGTACTCAGAGGTTCTGATGGAGTGAAGCATTCCTGCAACGGGGTCCCAGGTCATGGCCATAGTGCAAGGGTATGGACAGTGATGTCATCTACAGATGAGGAAGCGGAACGCTGGGCGGGACTTACGTGTGATTGGCAGCCCGCCCGTTCCGTTCCGTTCCGCTGGCTGCCCGTCCACCGCGCGGGCTGCCCCCGGTTGGTGCGCCCCACCACTGCTCGCCCAGGCACCCGGCGCACCCCCACCCGTCCCCCCCGGTGAGCAGGCGCCCCCTCCGAGGCCAGGGCAGCCCGCACGGCGGGCAGGCAGGCAGGCAGCAGAATGGAATGGGCGGGTTGCCAATCACACATAAGTCCCGCCCAGCGTTCCGCCTCCTCATCTGTAGATGACATCACTGGGTATGGATGCAACCCTGTCTGAAGGAAAGGCCCAGTTCTGCTGATGATAGCACTGGAACAGAACTGGACCACCTCCAGGTCACAACCCTCCAGAACAAGGGGCTCCAAACTCCAGCCCATGGGTCAGATCTGGTCTCCCCTGGATCCTCCCCATGCCGTTCCGCTCAGGGGGACACAAAGACCCTGACTACAGCCCCCAGGGGTCTTGGTGGCAAGCCGCACCTGCGCGGAATGCTGGGCACAAGGCATGCTGGGATGGCTGGTCCACTCTCTTAGATCAGCCAGGCCTGACCACGGTTGTCCATGCATTTGGTGGCATTGCAATGTGACTGTGAGCACAATCCTAAACTGGAGTTAGGCCAGCATAAGTTAAGCCAACAAAGTTTGGCCAACACAAGGGCCACCATAAAACATGTTTGGACCACTCTCGGAGTCAGGGAGGATGGCGCAGGTCTGTGTGCTGGCCCCTCTGACTCCGAGAATGGTCCAAACATGCTTTATGGTGGCGCTTGTGCCCCAACTTTGTTGGCTTAGCTTAGGTTGGCCTAACTCAGTTTAGGATTGCAGCCACAATGGTTGCACCGGTTAAAAACCTAAGACCCTTAGAAACCTGGGAACATGGCATCCTTACTTGGGAGAGACAAAGATTTTGCTCAGCTTCATCCAACAGTACTTGGAATTTTGGTCCTTGTGCAAAGGCTGTTATAAATTCTTGTTTCACTAATGTTGCACAGGAAGAGTGTTTGTCTCCAACATTTCCTTCAAAATACCTCCTTCCATGCCAATACAGTGGTTATAAATTCTCTCCTGAAGCCTTTTTTTTACCCCTATTGAAAATTGATTGAGCTCTTTTATGTCACTGCCTCTGAAGACTATAAACAATTAGAGTTTATAAGAGGGAGTGATAAAAGACTGTTCCTCTTCCCCATTTGCATTTATGGTAGTGGAACAACCAGAATTTGTGATGTTTGCTCAGAAAGTTCTGACATCTTAATTTTTTTTTTATTGGGGCACCATGTTTGTAAGCAAACTCTGCATTAGAATAAAGCAAAGCAAAACACCTACATCCAAAATACCGTTTTTTAGAAACACATTTTTAGAAACACATTCTAAAAAGTACATTTTTTTACATCAGGTTCAATCCATTTGAAAGAGTGAAAACATTTGTCCTTGGTTTCCTATTCAAATTGAAAGGTCTACAATTCTCTAAATAAATATTTAACACCCGAAAGCCCATTTCAATGCGAGCACATGTGCGCACACATGCGCTCATGTTTGCATTTTGCCAAATGGCCTCCAAATGTGTTCCATATTCCCTGCCAACAGGCCTCACCCTAGTGCTGCATCTGTACCCTGAGCTGGTTTGTTCTGATTTTCCCCGATGAAGCAACGCATGTATAACAGCCAAAATGGCTGTTTTAATTGAGTAGGAATGTTATGCTTCAATTTTATGTTCTGCAACTCAGCTTGATTGTGGCAGGTGTTTTCTAACTACCTTCCATCTCAGCTTAACATTTACTGTGAGGCATCATCTCAAACGAGCTGCTTTTCAAGGAAAAAAACAACACTCTTGAATGTCTAAAATACTAACTAGGTTCTCTGGCTATGAATGAAGGGTCTGTCTTGATAAGCTGGAGAACAAGTCCTGAGAAGATAGGTTGAGGAAACTTGGCGTGTTTAGCCTGGAGAAAAGAAGCCTGAGCTGTGATTTGATCGCACACTTCAAATGCAGGAAGGGCTGTTATACAGAAGAAGGAACACATTTGTTATCAGAGGTGGATCTACAGGGAGGGGAAAGCTCTGAGTGTTGCAAGAAGCCTTACCCTGTCATGTAAACCCCTCCTCTCCCTTGCTGCTGTAGCCAGTAAGCAACGCCAAGATGTTGCTGTTCCCTGTGAGGATTGGCTAAAACGGTGCAGGAGAGGAGTGATTTCCACTGCAAGGTAAGGCTTCTTGCAAAACTTAGAGCTTTGCCCTCCCTTAGATCTGCCTCTGTTTGTTATCAGTTGCCTCTGAGAGTAGATCAGATGGGTACAAACTGCAAGAGAGAAGACTCCAGTTGGACATCAGGCAGGGATCTTTGAAAGTAAGACCGGTTTGGCAGTGGAACAGATTGCCAAAGGAACTGGTGGATTGTCCCTTACTGGAGATCTTTGAGGCTTGACAGGCTCCTGATGGAGATATTCGAGGAGGATTTCCTGCTACAGGCAGGGATTGGACTAGATGAGCTTATGGATGAGCTTCCAACTGTATGATTGATCTATTTAAACTTTAGTCTCATAAAGCTAGGTGGGTCCCAATACAGTATTGTTTTAAAAAGCGGGTCCTAGTGCTAAAAGATTTAGAAACCACTTGGATAATCTCAAATGCAATGCTTTTTTTTTTTTGTGGTGGAGCCAGATGACACATGCCTTTACAAGTCAACTGAGAGCTATAGCCAGTGGTGTTATTCTGCCGGAACGCTGGGCGGGACATCCGGGTGATCGACAGCCCACCCGTTGTGTTCCACAGTGTTACGCCGTTTGCGTTACATACGCAAACGGAGTAATTGGTTATGCAAACGGCGTAACGCTACGGAACGCGACGGGCGGGCTGTCGATCACCCGGATGTCCTGCCCAGCGTTCCAGCAGAATATAGCCTATTTGATTTCCCGGTACCGATATAGCCACACCAAGGAGCTTTTATACACTGGAGAAGGCATGGCATCATTTTCTTGAAGCCATGGGTCACTCAATATGGCTGACTCAGATCATCGCCGTGAAGGAGGAGGATTGCCGCAAATTCAGGAATTAAAAGCTCCCTGCACGCGTGTAAAAGTTAATCTCAACGTCTTTAAGCATGCCTGCGTGTTCTGCATACGGGTGTGCGAATCACTGTACGAAAAATGGGATTTAATTTCGGCGGAAAGATTCATGTATTCCCATTACATCAGTTCAATAAAACTACCGTTCAGTGAGTACAGAATTTTTTTTTATTTTTGCTTGTGTAGATTTCAAAAAATAAGTCTGTCAAAATAGTGCAATCCGAGCCGCAGTGGTTGTGTAAGCCAGCAGCAACCCATGCGTAAACCGGGGCTGAGATTAGAGAAACGCCGCTCGCACGCCTTTTGCGTGCCTCGGTTCCAAGCCGGCGGCTCAGCTCTTGCACAGGCGGTGTAGCGGGCTACGAGAATAATACACGTTTTTATTTTGGTAAGTTTTTACTTCAGGAGTAAACTATTCAGTCCTAAACAGTACGCGCAAAGCAATCTGAAATGCTTGGAATCAGCATTGTTTTGAGTTCAAAAACATGGCCACTAAGCCCGCCCCCTGGCTTCAATTTGGCAGCATTACTTCTTAAGGCAGGGCCATGGGTTGAGCCACACCAACAGGACATGTGCTGCGTCCTGCAGTGGAGGGGAAGTCATGGAGGCCTCCTCAAGATGAAGGAATGTTTGCTCCCTTACCTTGGGGTTGCATTGTGGCTACATCGGCACTGGAAAGTTGGATAGGATAGGTTCCTAAGTCTTTTTTTGATATTGTGTGAATACAGGGGAAACCGGATCATAACGCTCCTACTTCTAAATGTTCACAATGAGATCGGAAAAGAATTCCTACAGGAAAGACTACAACATTTATAAGTAATGGTTACAGGGACGTGGTGGTGCAGCGGGTTAAACTGCTGACCTGTGATCTTGCTGACTGGAAAGTTCCTGACCGGATGGTTGGCAGTTCAAGACCATGTGACAGAGTGAGCTACTGTCGTTTGTCCCAGCTCCTGCCAACCTAGCAGTTCGAAAGCACGTAAAAATGCAAGTAGATAAATAGGCACCACTTCAGTGGGAAGGTTACTGTGTTCTGTGCGCCTCGGCGTATAGTCATGCTGGCCATATGACCACGGAAACCTGTCCTCGAACAAGTTGGCTTAGAAACAGAGATGAGCACCACCCCCTACAGTCGGTCATGACTAGACCATTCGGTCGTGGGGAAACCTTTTCCTTTTACCTTTTAAGTAATGGTTACAACAGTGTTGGCTAAAGTTTGGAACTTTGTGGCAACATCATCAATTAACGAATGATGAAGTTGTGCAAATGAACACATTGATGGAATGTATTCAAAGGAAAAACAGAACGTTCATCCAATTTATATGATAAATGGAGAACTTTTTCCTGCAATATTGGAATGTTAGCAGTGATGTTTTATGGCTTGATTGAGCCATAACTGCACGAATAGCATGTAAGATTGGGAATTTATGTATATGTATAAAATGTTGGCATTTACAAATGACAGGAAAGAAAGACCTTTCTAGCAATGTGCAATTACAATTGTGTCTCAGTATTCACTGAGGTTTGGATCTGGGCCTCCCCACTGACACCAAAAACCATGTTAAATAAAAAGCAGTTAAAACAAAAGAAAACACAAGCCATTTTTCAATAGCAAAGTGAATCATAAAGAGAAAAGCCTCGCCACCAGCAAAACAACTACACAGCCTTCCAGTATCCCCATATTTGCAATATGGCTGCTCTAGGTGGCAGGAGGTTTAGTCGAGAGGGTTAAAGCCTCTGTTTGCCCGAAGATAAGATCCGAAGGTTGCCAGTTCGAGATCACTGGAAGCGTCTGTGAGCGGCAGACCTTGAGAACTGCGAGCTGTCTGTCTCCAGCTGCCTGTGAGAGAGGAGTTGTGTTGGGCCAGCTGTTTCTTTGGTGGGAGCAGAGAAGCCGTCTATCAACCAGCAGGAAGGCAATCGTGTGGCCAGAAAGAAGGATTAGACCACGAAAGTTCCATCTGTATGTTGTTGTAGTTCCTGAAAGATAGAACTTCTTTGTAATTTGTAAAAAAAACCCTTACGGGTTTAGAGAAATAAAGCCTGCCTATGTAAACCGCCTTGGATTAAAGCCAATCTAATGGCCCCCAAAAAGGCGGTATAGAAATACTACTACTACTACTACTACTACTACTACTACTATTATTATTATTATTATTATTATTATTATTATTCATGACCTACCTGAAATTGACTCATGATGCACTGGTGGTTCCCATCCCACAGTTTAGGAACTCCTGTTCTAGAGCATTTGTTGAACACCATTCTGGTGTTCTTGCATTCCCATTTCACCTGACCTTCAAGAGGAGCCAAGGCTGGTTTGCCTACTCATGAGTAAATGTGTGCCACACCTCCTCTCACCCCAAGCCACCACGCCTCTCCTTCTGCGCGCACTGAAATGGTTGCGCAGTCACCCAAAGCTTCAAGTTCACTGTGAAACAATTTAGATTGCCGTTGTGCTT
Organism: Lerista edwardsae; assembly: GCA_029204185.1. Classification (NCBI taxonomy): domain Eukaryota; kingdom Metazoa; phylum Chordata; class Lepidosauria; order Squamata; family Scincidae; genus Lerista; species Lerista edwardsae. Next base: position 2,872,133 of record JAJKFI010000062.1, on the reverse strand, counting down.
TCTTTACCCTACCCAGAGCGAACGACACATTTCCCTACCTATTCAGTGTTCAAACTGGCCCAAAGTCGTAGGTAATTTGAAAAATGTGATGCTCTCCTTGAATTACTGAAAACGAGCACACACACACACACACACATAAAGGTACAAGCAGCAGAGAACAGCTTCTGGCAACTGATTGGAGAATGTAAAGAAAACATTCCCCTGCGGGGTGGGTTCAGTAAATGTGAAATGATAGGGGTGGACAACAGAAAGGAAATGCTCCTGGCTGCTGTTCTGCTTGGCTTCCAGATTGGTTCCAGCTTCAGTGTGAAAGCCCTCTGCTGTCAGACTGGGTCTGGAGGGAGGGCTGGCAATGGAGACATGCAACTCCGAGGCTAACAAGCAGGAAAACAAGTTGGAAATTAAACGTCTTCATGAAGGGGAAGGCTGAGACTGTAAGCCTGCAGGCAGAGAATGCTTAGTGCAGCCCCTAGTCATGCTAGGATCTTTCGGAAACAAGGGATGGGTCGCAAAAAGAGCCATTGAGTGGTCTGCCATACTGAAGGTACACATGTTGCCCCCAAGTAGGCAGAGACTCCATCCCCAGCAAGGTTGAAGGGCCACTTGCTTGGATGGAACTGAGAGGCTCCACAGGAGAAGACACAGGGCAAGTGAACACACCAGTGCCTCTAACGATGGCAGAGCCTGGGATCACACCTGGTGCAGGTGTCTCTCAAGCTCCGCCCTTGTTATGGTTCTGCTGATGCGTCTCATACAGCAGTGATATCACTGGTGCAAAGTTGACTGGGGATTGTAGCGACTGGGGGTTACAGCATGTCAGTGTGATTCAAACTGTGGGTCGGGACCCACTTGGTGGGTTGCGACCTGATGTCCGGTGGGTCGCGGAAAGCTGGGAGCAGCCATCTTGGAAGCTGCAGACCCAACTCCTGCTATATTCCTTCGGTGAGTGAACAGTTTGGCTTGTCAAGTGAGGGTTTTTTGAATTTTGTTTTTAGTCCAGCGCTTTACATCGTATTTTGTCCTCATCTTGCTTTCTGCCAGGGATGTTTCCTGGTTGTGCAATGGCTGCAGACCAAGAGTGCCAGTTTGCGTTCCAGGAGAGTCAGTTGATGACGTCACACTGACGGCACTTCCTGCTTGATGATGGCACTTCTGGCCATGACAGCACTTCCAGGTCAATGACATCACTTCCGGTGGGTCCCAACACGAGCGCCATTCTAAGAAGTGGCTCCTGGTCTAAAAGGCTTGAGAACCACTGCAGTATGTTCTTGAAACAGAGACTCTCCATGCTCTGTTGCCATGGTTCAGAAGGGGCTGGGATCTTCCCGGCACTGCTTGACGGCAAAGTGCAGTTCCTGTAAATCTGGAAACCCTGCAGCAAATAAACCACTTGGTCCCCAACAAGGCATTCCCATTGCTGTTGAGGGTTGGGGGGGGGGGTTCGACTATTTTATGGAAACTAAGCCCACGGGGAAGGATGAAGCGAAAAATCATTTCCTATTCAAATGTATGCTCTGTAGCTCACAGGTGATAACAGCTTCAACATTAATTCATCTGAGAGTATTATGTGTTAAGAATAGCGCACCAAGTTAATTAAGACTTGGAAGCTTTTAAGGCCAATCCTTAACTGGCATAAATCTGCATAGGTCTATTGACTTTCAAAGGACTTATTCTGACCTATTCCAGATGAGCATCCCGCCTTTGTTTTTTATTTCTATTTTAATTGGCAGCGAGCCTTTAGATCTCTGCAGACTCCCGGGGAAATGTATATTATCTCCCTCTTAGTGCCAAACAAAAAAAACACCAGCCAACAGTTTCTGTATTAAATCATTTAGCACATGGTTATGTCTGCGACAGCAGGTGAGAAGACAATTTAGGACCTAGCAAACAAGGTAGCAACAGAACTACCTTGTTGCAGGCTCCCAGAGGCATCAGGTGGGCTACTGTGAGATGCAGGAAGCTGGCCTGATCCAGCAGGGCTCTCATGCTCTTGTCATGGGCCTGGGTTAGTCAGGATGTTGCCATCAGGGGAGGGTGACACCCATCTTCAGGAATGACAACCTCTTTCCATCTTGACCTCTTTCGCAGTGGTACGTCATAAGAACATAAGAACATAAGAAGAGTGCCAGGCTGGGAATTTCACCCCCTGGAATACTTAGTGCCAGTGGTGTCATTCAAATGATTTAGGAACAGGAACTCACTTTTGATGGGCACTTGTCGGGAACCCGGAACCAGCCACGTAGCCTGTTAGGATCCGGAACGCCTGTTCTGGTCCGTTCCCCCAAATGACATCACTGCTTAGTGCCATTCTCCTAGGGGCTGAGGTGCAATACCTGCCTTGCCCCAGGCGCCGGCAACCCACAGCATGCCACTGCACCTGATACTGCCCCATTGCCATGGGTCAGATTCACAGTTGTGAAGCCAGCAGATATGAATGGCCCACTGTATTTGTTGCAAGTCATAATCATTCATGCATTTATGTGGAACATTTATATCTCACCTTTCTTGGTGGGCTCAACCACTGATGATCTCCACTAGCCAAGCTGGGCAGTGGTGGTAGTGGTTGGTTTGCTCACATCCTAGAGTCCCACAGCCCGAGAAAATGCTGGTAATCTCTCCACAAGAGTTGTGAGCTGCTCCTTCCCCCTCTCCTTCTCTCCCGTTTTTATTGAAATTTCTTTCCCAAAGAAAAAGTGAATAACAGGCGGGTTTACTAAGACTCAAGCTATTGATTCCTTTGAAGGAGGCGGCCTGGCTGGCATAAGCTTGATCCTTGCATTCATATTTCATGGGTAATGAAAAAGAGGTTAATGACGCTATGTTGATCAGAGAGTGTTTAAAAACCCACTGGGGTCCACAAGAAGAGGCCTAAATAAATTGTGAGGCTTAACTGTACGGATGGCTGTGTCCCAGAAGCTCTTGCAAATCCACGCTTTGGAAAATCCCACTCTGAGCTTTACAAATGTTTTATTTAATTGTACACAATCATCGGCATCAGGATGGCTTCCTGTGCCAAAACTCCATCAATCAGGACAGTCGACCGAGAGCACATCTCACCTCGCTATCCTAAATAGATGTGTTTGGAAAACGCCCTGCGGAATCTCAAAGGTACCTTTCTGCCAAAACACTTACTTTTTGGGAGGGGTGTAACAGGATCACTTCCTGGCAAATAGAAGGGGAAGAAATGGAAGCAGTGACAGAGTTTATTTTCCTGGGCTCCAAGATCACTGCAGATGGTGACTGCAGCCATGAAATTAAAAGACGTTTACTTCTTGGGAGGAAAGCTATGGCGAACCTAGACAACTTAATAAAAAGCCGAGACATCACCCTGCCAACAAAGATTTGCATAGTCAAAGCGATGGTTTTCCCAGTAGCAATATATGGCTGTGAGAGCTAGACCATACGAAAGGCAGAGCGCCAAAAAATAGATGCTTTTGAATTAGGGTGCTGGAGAAGACTCTTGAGAGGCCCCTGGACTGCAAGGAGATCCAATTGGGTAATCCTACAGGAAGTCAAAACTGATTGTTCCTGGAAGGACAAATCCTGAGGCTGAAGCTCAAGTACTTTGGCCACCTCATGAGAAGAGAGGAGTCTAGAAAAGACCCTCATGCTGGGAAAGATGGAAAGCAAAAGGAGAAGGGGGAGGCAGAGGATGAGATGGTTAGATAGTGTCACCGAAGCGATGAACATGAAATTGGGCGAACTCCGGAAGCTAGTGGAGGACGGGGAGGCCTGGTGTGCTGTGGTCCAGGGGGTCACAAAGAGTCAGACACGACTTAGCGACTGAACAACAGGATCAAAATTCAGAGGATCTCAAAAGGCGCCCAGGGCAGGCAGCGCATTCCCCTCTCTCCCTAGCCCGGGAGCAAAGGGAACACATGGATGCCTTCGGGACAACCAGGGTGATTTTGCCCCAGCTGGCCCTGGAGGTGCCCAGACAGGCAGCACATTCCCCTTGTTTCCTGGCTTGGGAAATGAAGGGAACGTCCGAGTGGATGCAGGGGCATACTGCTCATGAGGAAGGATGGGGAGGCGGCCGAAAAGCACTCTGCTTTTTCCTGTCCACTGCAATCTCCCTCGCAACCGGCACCGACTGCCCCTGCATCACATCACAGCACCCTTTACACACCTTTGAACTAGAGTCGATAGAGGGATGTTCTTTTCCCTCTCTCCAAACACCCGAACCAGGGGGCATCCGCTAAAACTGAGGGTTGGGAGAGTTAAAACAGATGAAAGGAAGTCCTTTTTTACCCAGCGGGTAGTTAATCTGTGGAACTCTTTGCCACAGGAGGTGGGGATGGCATCTGGTCTGGATGCCTTTAAGAGGGGATTGGGTGGATTTCTGGAGGAAAGGTCCATCGTGGACTATAGGCAATGATGGATTGTGCAACCTCCTTACAAAGGTGGTGGGCTACTTCAGAGTTCCGGGTGCAAGGGAGTGGCAACAGGATGCAAGCATCTCGTTGTCTCATGCCTCCCTGGGGCACCTGGTGGTCCGCTGTGAGATACAGGAAGCTGGACTAGATGGGCCTTTGGCCTGATCCAGCAGGGCTCTTCTTATGTTCTTATGTTCTTATGACATGCAGAAGATTGCACAGCTACAGCTGGACAGCTTCTTAAAAAACTACAGTAAAACAGCCTGGCACTAGAACATTCAACGAGTATATTCGCACCCCGATGTTTGGGCAAAAGGTGTTTCGGTCCAAATATGGAGAAAGGGTTTGTGCTTTTCAAAGCAACCCCAAAGGGATAGATGCAGTGGTGGGATTCAGGGGGTTCGCCCAGGTTCTATAGAACCGGTTGTTAAATGGCCGGGCCCCGCCCACTCGCTTACCTCGGCTGGCTTCAGGTTTTTTTTTTGCTCTGGCTATGACATCATAGAACCGGTTGTTAATTTATTTGAATCCCACAACTGGATAGATGGCAACACTTCCCCCCCCATCCCGGCAGCACTGCCTCCCAAACCACTGTAGCTGGCAAGGCTCCACCGCAGCAATTCTTAACTAACAAGCTAACTTCCGCTCTTTAAAAATTCTTAAATAAGATATTAGCTTTAAGGGAGATGTTAACACGGCCATTACGGGGCTGCGTGACTCCGACTTTCATCCGATGCGATGAATAATTTATTTCTTATGACAGCTTTAGCTAAAAGGCCCAAGTGTGTGTGTCAACACTGTAATAAACCATCATGGCAGGGTGTCTTGGAAAGAGAAAACAGGACGAGAAAACGCTTGGAAAAACTTTGCTGCATAATTCATGCTGGGGAATGGAACCGGGAGCTAAGCAATGGTATACAGCAACACTTATAGATGCTTTGCATCCGATCCAAACTGCATGCTGCTGTGATTCAGGGAAATAGGAGAAAAGGGAATTCAGGGCCATTATTGGGTACTCAAGTGGCTCCCTTTCAACCAATGCCATTTCCTCAAAGGCCAGCAAGTTGCCGCGGTTGGCAAAAGGTAAAGGTTTCCCCACGACCGAAAGGTCTAGTCGTGACCGACTGTAGGGGGCGGTGCTCATCTCCATTTCTAAGCCAAAGAGCCGGCATTTGTCCAAGGACAAGCTTCCGTGGTCATGTGGCCGGCATGACGATACGCTGAGGTGCACGGAACACTGTTACCTTTCCACCAAAGTGGTCCTTATTTATCTACTTGCATTTTTAGGTGCTTTCAAACTGCTAGGTTGGCAGGAGCTGGGACAAGTAATGGGAGCTCACTCCGTCACGTAGTCTTGAACTCCCAACCTTGCGGTCAGAAAGCTCAGCAGCAGCGGTTTAACCCACAGCACCACCACGTCCCTGCAGCAGTTAGGAAGTGACATTTCAAGCTGGAGAAACCCGAATTCAAATCCTGCCTAAGAATCCTGCACAATCCTATGTTGCACTGGAAAAGGCAGGCTGGCAGGCCTGTCTTTTATCCAGTGCAGCTTGGGAGCAGGCTGGAGCCTCCCTGGAGCAAAGGCACATGCACATCCTTACCCCAGGATAGGCGCCAGCCATGCCTATGGGCTCCTCTGACACTTATGGATTTCAGGAATTACCATTTGAGTGCGCAGTGTGGAGTTTGAACTGGACATAACATTTATTAGGCATCTGTGTTGTCATGCAGAAGACATGGAAATGAAAGATCCCAATTCCTATCAATTCATGTCGTTTCACTTCAAATGCCCCATGAAATGAATAAATGAATGAATGAATGAATGAATGAATGAGGGTGCAATCCTAAACTGGAGTTAGGCCAGCATAAACTAAGCCAGCAAAGTTTGGCCAGCACAAAGGCCACCGTATTGCGTGTTTGGACCACTCTCGGTTGACGCCTGTCTGTGTGCTGCCCTCTCTGACTCCGAAGGTGGTCCAAACATCCTTGACGATGTCCCTTGTGCTGGCCAAACTTTGTTGGCTTAGCTTATGCTGGCGTAACTCAATTTAGGATCATACCATGAATGAATGAATGAAAATGAGTGAATGAATGAATGAATGATGGTTTCATTTTGGGGACCCAGAAATGTCTGGGCTCCATCTTCATTGTCCTCAGTTTTAATTATTCTTATGCTTTAATTTTAACTGAATTTTTCCCCCTCAAATCTAACACATTGTTCCTGACTAGATCTCTGTCTGGTGGGCTACTGTGAGATAAAGGAAGCTGGACTAGATGAGCTTTTGGTCTGATCCAGCAAGGTTCTTAGGAGGCTACCTTCATGGGATGGTCACTTTTAATTACCCATATAACTTTTAAGCCTCCATCCAGGAGATGGTTGTTGCTAGCAAGAAATGCAGCTTTATTTTTCTGGGATGACATTAAGAACAAAAACAGAGAAGAATCTTGTCCAGTGTTTGGACTGGGGTTGATTCTGGGACTTTCCCTGTGCATAGTAAGTGCGCTATCGGTGAGCCACAGCCCTTCCCCCAATGCGCCAAGGCACCTTTCGCCACAGTCCTGCACTCAGCACAGGTGGGCTTGTGCCACAGCAGGCCCACTGCCACCTCCCTGCCCATTTTGTTGGATGTGAGTTGTGTGTATAAATGCCAGTCGGAGAGCCTGGGATGGAGCCATCTGGAAGCACACTGACATTATCTGTGATGCTCTTTGTTTGAAATCACAGGGATGGGTATTGGGGATCTTTAGCCTGGCGCCGCTTTGGCGGCAGACGTACTCTTGCTACAATGAGACCATGCCCTCGCCTTCCTTGCAACGGGGCCTTCTGTACAAAAGGATGGTGTTGGTGTTGTGATTCATAGCTGTGGCCAGATTTGCATGAATAAAATTTGTTGTTGTTGTAAGCTTTACAGAAGTGCCTGGGATGAGAAAGTGATCGGAATCGGTATTCCACCGATGTCATTTCCTCCCTCCCCCTTCCTCGGGTTAATTGTATGCTAATGCATGCCGGATGAATTAGACAGCCGCCAACTCATGAAAGATTTATGAAGCGGCTCACGAAAGGGCTTTTCTCAAAATGGAACACACCACTCGTCCCTACGTTGCACCCCACGAGAGGGTCTCGGAGCGCAATCCTAAACTGGAGTTAGGCCAGCGTAGGCTAAGCCGGCAAACTTTGGCCAGCACAAGAGCCATCGTAAAGCACGTTTGGACCACTCTCGGAGTCGGGGGGGGATGGCGCACGTCTGCGTGCTGGCCTCTCTGACTCCAAGAGTGGTCCAAATGTACTTTACAGTGTCCCTTGTGCTGACCAGACTTTGCTTTATTTATCTCATTTTTACCTCAGAAATTTACCTCAGAATGCCAGATACAAGGGAGTGGCGTTTGGACCACTCTCGGAGTCAGGGGGGATGGCGCACGTCTGTGTGCTGGCCTCTCTGACTCTGAGAGTGGTCCAAACGTACTTTACAGTGTCCCTTGTGCTGGCCAAACTTTGCTGCCTTATCTTATGCCAGCCTAAGTCAGTTTAGGATGGGGCACTCACCTAAACGTTTTCACAACTTGGTTCTCGTTGGTGTTTTGTTTTGTTTTTCCCCAGCTAGGAGGAAGTGATCCCTTTTATAGCCAATTGCAGCATCCCACAGCCCACCAGAACATTGGTCTTTCTGGAAAACACCAACAACAGTTGCAGTGCCAGAATCTGAAGACAAAGAGCACAATCCTAACCAGGAGTTAGTCCGGCACAGTTAGGCCAGCAAAGTTTGCCTGGCACAAGGGCCACCATAAAGTGTGTTTCGACCACTCTCAGAGTCAGGGAGGATGGCGTGCATCTGTGCCTCGCACCGGTCGTATTTTGCTGGCCTGACTGTGCCATCCTAACTCCAGGTTAGGATTGTGCCCCCAGTCTGCGTTGGATGCAGGGCAGGGCAGTGCTTGCTCCAGTGCAGATTCGGATTGGGCTGCCCATACTGTAGCCCTGGAGGACTGTGTCTCCAGCAGGGTCCTGAGAAACTCCTGCATTTCAAGCTTCACCATTACATTCCTGGCCAAATACTCCTTCAAACTGAAAAGGCGGAAGGGAGGAGGAAGACCTGCTGGGCCTGAAAGGTTCAGCCCAGCAGGTAAGGAACATCATGAATGTGCTTTAAATGTTACACCTTGAACACAGTGGGGAGATAAATTATTGCCATTCAGTCGCAATTTCGGAGGCACCCCTGCATGAGATTTGGGCATATAGATATTTAGCACTTCTTAAAAGTCTTTATGGCTACACACATTTCCTTTCCAAGGCTCTCATCGTACCCCCCCCCCAACATTTTGCATAGGAGAGAGAGAGAGAGAGAGAGAGAGAGAGAGAGGGAGGGAGGGAGGGAGGGAGAGAGACCCCACAATCCTAACCTGGAGTTAGGCTGGCACAGTTAGGCCGGCAAAGTTTGGCCATAACAAGGGACACCGTAAAGTATATTTGGACCACCCTTGGAGTCAGAGAAGCCAGCACACAGACGTGCTCCATCCTCCTTGACTCTGAGAGTGGTCCAAACGTGCTTTACAGCGGCCCTTCTGCCAGCCAAACTTTGCTGGCCTAACTATATTCGCCTAACTCCAGGTTAGAATTGCACCCAGAAAGAGATACACATCTGTTCCTATCTCATTACTCTTGCCAGTGTCCCACTCCATATGGTGTCCCCCTGGAATTGAAGGCCATTTAAATGGCACTTACCACCTGTAAATGGTGCTGAAAAAAAGTCCTCCCACATGCAGGTGCTCCCCAGAGGGAGGAGTGTGTGCATTCATAGCATAATGTCTTTATTGCATGCATTCTTCCGCCAGGTGTGGTGTTTTGTATCCGCATTAGAGCCAGATAACCTTGGAGGAAACAGACACTTGCATTCAATGATTCTGTGTGGCAAAATCCTTCAGGCCAAGATACTAACAGGGCACAATCCTAACTTGGAGTTAGCCCGGCACGGTTAGGCCAGCGAAGTTTGGCCAGCACAAGGGCCATCCTAAAGCACGTTTGGACCACTCTCGGAGTCAGGGAGGATGGCACACGTCTGTATGCTGGCCTCTCTGACTCTGAGAGTGGCCCAAACATACTTTATGGTGTTCCTTGTGCTGACTAGACTTTGCTTTATTTACCTCATATTTACCTCAGAATTTTACCTCAGAAATTTACCTCAGAATGCCAGGTACAAGGGAGTGGCGTTTGGACCACTCTTGGAATCAGGGAGGATGGCGCACATCTGTGTGCTGGCCTCTCTGACTCCAAGAGTGGTCCAAATGTTCTTTACAGTGTCCCTTGCCTCAATACTTCACATGCCAAGTTTGCCTGTTGTGACAACCCTGATTGTGCTGAGTTTTTCCCCATAGCGGTTGCAGCATTGTTTCATTCAAATATAACACTTTTTAAAACCTTAGAAAATCAACAAAACAGCAGCCAAATTGCAGGATCTGAGCAGTACAATATTGATTTCAGTCCCTCTCTAAATGTGCCCTTGGCAAGGTGAACTAAATATTTAACTTTATCCTAGGAAAAAATGGAAATGAACATTTCCCAAGATGTGGTTAAAAATTGATCTCTCAACGCGATCGCATTTTCTGGTCCAAAATGATAATTTAACTTCAACCCACTGCTAGGCGTTTTGTCTCATGCCAGAAATGTCAGGCATTGTCCTCTTTGGTTAATTCATCAGATGTTCAGCTGCTGGGATGGTTCGGAAAGGCACCAAGTTGCCTGACAAGATCAATCATTTTCAGACAGCCAGTCACCATTGGGTGCATATTAAGAACGGGTGTCTCAATGGCAAGGTCTGCTGGCCTGACTGTGCCGGCCTCACTCCAGGTTAGGATTGCACCCTAAGAGTCAGAGCATTCACTCAACAAAAGACTCAATTTTACTCTTTGCTTTTACTGTCAAACTCCTATATAATCAGAGTTTTCATGAACCTTTGATGCTCAGCTATAGAAAGACCTCTGACATTTTTCCCCTCTTGTGATACCCAATGCCATTGCTGAAGCTTCAAGATATAATATAGAATTTCATAACAAATGTACATGGTGAAATGGATTGCCATGTAATCTTGCCTCAGAAAGTCATTCAAATAATGTGTAGCCTTAGGAATGACCTAGGAAAGGAGGCAGTGTATTTGAGAGAGCCAAGGACATTCAGTATGTTTGGTCCACACTCGGAGTCAGAGAGGCCAGCACACAGACGTGGACCAGCCTCCCTGACTCCGAGAGTGGTCCAAACACACTTTTCGGTGGCCCTTGTGCCGGTCAAACTTTGATGGCCAAACTGTGCTGGCCTAACTCCAGGTTAGGATTGCACCCTTAGGCTATGCTTAAGACTGAAGAATATTGGGAACCCCTGAATTTGGCCATGATTCTTGGATGGACTAATGTGAACCCCCATTGTTTTCATTGCAGTTTGTTTGAGCTGGAAAGAACAACACTTGTCTGTTGGCTGGCCCGTCAAGTTGTGGAGTTCTGATGGAGTTGTGGCCCCATCAGAACGGGATGGGAGAGGGAAGGATTCACTTCTCACTTGATGGTTTGTCAAGAAGATCAAGTTACTTAAGCAACAAGGCGAATGCAATTTCACCTGAACCTCTCTTATCCAATCAAATCATCCGTTATAGATGTCCATCGTTGCCCTTCTTTACCCCTTCCCCCCAGTCCACAAAGGCCACTGTAAAGCACGTTTGGACCACTCTCGGATGGCACATGTCATTGTGCTGGCCTCTCTGACTCCAAGAGTTTAGGATGTCCCTTGCACCCTAAAAGACTGACTTAGCAGGAGGTGGCTGTGACGCTCCCTGCCACGCCCACACCCTCTGCCCCCCACCCCCACCAGCCCATACCTGAAATCTCCGTGGTTGTTGGTGACCCACTCGGCTGGACAGTACGACGACACCGACGTCTCCAGCACAACGATCTCCACTTTCTTGCTGCTGTTGCCCTGAGCAGTGGAGATGGTGCACTCCCATTCTCCGCTATGGACGTTGGACAGGACCAGCTCGCTGGGGGGCAGACGTTGGTTGCTGTTAGAAATCACGTGGGCCAGGCTTGGGTCTGCTTATTAAACTGGTAGGCCCAGAGGTGTCACTAGGGTTTGCATCACCTGGTGCGAGTGCTCATTGTGTCACCCCCACGATGGACTTCCTCCCGTACCAGACCATACAGAATAAATTACAGTATCATATGCACAGCCTAAATGCATCACTAGGATTGGCGTCACCCCATTCAGTTTATTCAGAGTGCAATCCTAACCTGGAGTTAGGCCAGCAAAGTTTGACCGGCACAAGGACCACTATAAAGTGCAATTGGACCATTCTCAGAGCCATTCTGTGTGCTGGCCTCTCTGCCTTCAAGAGTGGTCCTAATGTCCTTTACGGTGTCCCTTGTGCCGGCCAAACTTTGCTGGCCTAACTGTGCCGGCCTAACTCCAGGTTAGGATTGTGCTCTTCATCGGGGTCAGTTGAATGCTGGAAAGAGCCAGGTAGGGACAACTGCCAGAATCAAGAGGTGAGCCAGGCAATGCTGCCTCCCTGCTGCTTAACATGCAGAAATGAAATACCAAGTCACCAAATCAATGCAAGTCTCCATAAATTACCATTAAGGAAATATGTGATCTCCATGCAAACAAAGAGATCTAAGAGAACAAGAGTTGTTTCAGTGTTGCCATCAAGCAACACTGGGTGACAACGAGCTCTTTAAATAAGGTTTGTTGCTTCGCTTTCATCAGTGGCAGTCATGTGTTGCTCATGATTAGCCTGTTCACCCTTGTTCCAAATGGAATAATTACCACGCGTAATTAAGAGAGAGGAAGAAAGAAACTGTTCTAAACGTATAGGCTGAACTTGCAGCCTGACTCCGGCTTTTTCGTGCAGCGCTTAGGAAGAACCAACGACATATGAAACTGCATCTGGATGAGACCATCAGGAGACTGTGTTACAAATTTATTTATTTATTTATTTTGAAGAATCTATACCCCGCCTTTCCCATGCCGAAGCAAATGACCAAGGCGGCTTCCATGAGCAGGCTAGTCTAAACCACCATTTTTTTCCAATGGGTTTTTTACAAATCTACAGAATTCTTGTGATCCACCAATCCTCAATCCCAGATGTTGCCTTCACAGTGTGGTTCTCTCCCTTGGCTGCATGCCATGAAGCCTCAGCAGGCAATCACAAGTCAAGCCTGGACAGGTCCTCAAGGTCGTATTCCCTTCTTTGCCGGCTGGCCTCCTCACACACTCCACCACAACTCTCACTTGCGGTGAGTAATCAGCTCCACAGCGACTCCGTTCTTCCACCACAGGTACTGCAGCTTGCCACAGCCTGGCATCTGTCTCCCATCCAAAAGCAAACCACAGATTCTCCTGCTTAGCTTCCAGCAGCTCAACCATCAGTCCACACCTCCTGAATGTGTGCCACAGACACACAAAACTGCATGGGCAATGATCAGATGATGAAACGCAAATCAAACAACCTCTGCAGTCTTTTCTGATGTCTATTCTATTGATTTTGTCCAAGACTAACCCATTGTGCTGAAAAAAGGGTGAGAAAAGGAGTTCTGGAGATGTATTAGGATTCGCTGCAGGGTTGACCCTTCAGAGTTCAAAAAGCAGGAAAAGACAGTTACCGTAAGACTTATTAAAGTTGTCATTGCCTTTTCTAAGTGCAAAAAAGCACTTGACATGTATTGTCTGGCTGTTAGCTAGCAAGGAATGTAAGTAGTCTAAGGCAGTGTTCTTCAAACTGTGGGTCGGGACCCACTTAATGGGTCACAACATGATGTCAGGTGGGTCGCGGAAAGCTAGGAGCAGCCATCTTGGAAACTGCAGGCCTTACTCCTGCTATATTCCTTTTGTGAGTGTTAACAGTTTGCTGTTAACCTCAAGTGAGGTTTTTAACGTTCTGTTTTGAGTTCAGTGCTTTTCCAGAATACTTTGTCCTCATGTTGCTTTCTGTCCAAGAGGTTTCATGGTCGTGCATTTGCTTCAGTCCAAGAATGCCAGTTTGCATTCTAGGAGTATCATTTGATTAGGTCACACTGACAGCACTTTCTGCTGGATGATGTCACTTCCGGCTATGACATCACTCCCAGATTAATGGCATTACTTCTAGGATCCCTGGGCATAAACACAACTGCCCAGAGCATCCCTGCCACCAATTCTGTTGAAAATGGAGCGGTGCTTGCCCAGAATGGTAAGCACAGTTCACACTGGGGTGGTTTTTTTTTTTTGAAACCCCATATCCAGCCTGTGGGCTGGGGTTTGAAGACCCCTGCTATAGAGCACAGGGGAGGGAGGCCATATTATGAAACCTCAATCTTACCCCTAAGCATGTGTCCTGTTTTGCATTTTCCCCACTTATCACCTCATTAATTAACAGTCAAGATGGAAAGAAATTGTTCTGTAAAATAACCAGGCCACACCACATTGTTCCAATTCATCAACCTATATACACATCTCATAAGAACATAAGAACATAAGAAGAGCCCTGCTGGATCAGGCCAAAGGCCCATCTAGTCCAGCTTCCTGTATCTCACAGCGGCCCCACCAGGTGCCCCAGGGAGGCATAAGACAACAAGATGCTTGGATCCTGTTGCCACTCCCTGAGCACCCGGTACTCTGAAGTAGCCTACTACTAATGTAAGGAGGTTGCACAATCCATCATTGCCTATAGCCCACGATGGACCTTTCCTCCAGAAATCCGCCCAATCCCCTCTTCAAGGCATCCAGACCAGATGCCATCACCACCTCCCATGGCAAAGAGTTCCACAGATTAACTACCCGCTGGGTACTTCCTTTTATCTGTTTTAACTCTCCCAACCCTCAGTTTTAGCGGATGCCCAAAAAGATGCAAAAGATCCAAAAAGATGAAGCACTTATTATTATGGAGTTGTTGTTTTTTACAAAACAAATGAAAACCGTGATGGCAGTTCTAACAGGAATTTAGGCTGCACTCCCGAATTCTCTTTGAACTGCTTGTGAATGTAAATAGTCCCTTAATGACCATCTCCCCTCAAAATAATCCAAACAGCTGTAGATTTGCCATGGGGGGAAGCTTGTCTAGCAAAGGATAACGCAAAGTGACTTCTCTTTGCCATTTTACAATTTTTGCATCCACGCTGAGTTTTTAAAAGAGGGGGCATTGCAGATGGAAAGAATTATGAAATAAAATGTTTTCAACAACCCCAGAGCTTCTACCATTGTCATTAATCACTCCACACAATTAATTAGAACAAAGAGGTTTGAAGGTGGCAGATAAGTAGGAGATAGAGGAGCTTTTTTAGAATAAAACGATACACTGTGAACTGGGCATTTTTCTCCTTTGACAATGCAATGTAGGTTAAGAGCTGTCCACTTCTGGAGAGCGGTTCAGAAGGAATGACGAGCCGGACCAAGGAGGAGGGGGGAATGGCAACCCCCCCTACAGAATTAGACAATAGATCAGTCTTTGGTGCTTCAAAGGAAGGAGGTGAACGGCTTTGCAGGAATAGAGGAACTGCTTGGGAAGAAGGGAGACGTGCCTAAAGCAAGTGCTCTTTTTCTGGTGTTGACACACGATCGGCAGTGGAGAGAAGCTGTTGGCTGGAGCATCTCCTTGACAAGGAAAGTAGGACCCACCCACCCCCATCATGAACCCCCTGGGGCACCTGTGTGTGTGGACACATGCACAGAGCATGTCATAAGAACATAAGAAGAGCCCTGCTGGATCAGGCCAAAGGGCCATCTAGTCCAGCGTCCTGTATCTCACAGCGGCCCACCAGGTGCCTCAGGGAGCACACGAGACAACAAGATGCCTGCATCCTGTTGCCACTCCCTTGCATCCGGTACTCTGAAATAGACTACTGCTAATGTAAGGAGGTTGCACAATCCATCGTGGCCTCTAGCCCACGATGGATGTTTCTTCCAGAAATCTGTCCGATCCCCTCTTAAAGGCATCTAGGCCACCTCCTGTGGCAAAGAGTTCCACATATTTGGCATGGATCTGCAATTGCAGGCTGGGGCTGGTTTGCTCCATTTCCCACTGTTTCTTCCCTGAATGGGCATGGCTTCCAGACTCCAGCCACCCTGGCAAGGCCTGGGCTTGGCTGCTTCCCACCAGCTCTCTTCCCTTTTCCTCCAAGCTGAGCATGCCCGGGGCAGCAGAATCTGTCCCATTAGGCAGCTGGACCAACAGAGGCCATGCAAAGCCTCCCCAACTGCCTGCTGCTGGATCTTGAGCCTCGCTGGCTCCCCTCCCTTCTGCCCCACGGCTTGCCGTGATGCCATGGAAGGCAGCAATGGCAGGGGTGTCTGCTGCTGCAAGCTCTCCAAGCCATCTCCGCCCCACTTCCCCTTTCCCCTGCCCCCAAACGCTCCCCTGCTTGGCTGACAGCAGGAACCAGAACAAAGACACAAGTCTGCTCCAGCCAACTTTTAGAGCATCCTTTTCCTGCCGGGGCTGGAAAGCCTCCGGAGACCTGCTCCTTGCCTGGAGATGTGGGCAGAGCAGAAGTCTACTCGCAAGGGCTGGTGGACCCTGGAACGTGAATCCATCCCCAAATAAGGTAGGTCAATGCCCCTGCTGCTGTCTTCCTACTGCCCCAAGGTTAGCTTTGGAGTTGATGGAGGGAGGCGGAGGTGTAATTTGGGTGGAGCTTGAGGGGTACGTGCCCCTGGTGCCACACCAGGGGAGCACATGAGTGCCCCAGGCTCTTCCCAGTTACCTCCAGCCCGGGCGCTCCCTGAAGAGTGGGCACCGCTGGCTTCATGCCAGCAGGGGAAGGAATGGGGCAGTACTCCCGCCCTCTGTGGACAGTGATGTCACACAGTGATGTCACACCGGAAGTGATGTCACTATATCATGTGACACTGTGACATCACTGCCCCTGGCCCCAGAGCAGTCTGTTACAGCCCTGGGCGAAGGCAGCAGAACCAAACAAGTCCTACTCCCCTGCACTTGCGCCCAATCAGCTATGTATTCGCCCCGGTCCTGTTTATGATAACCAGATCAAGGGAATCTGATATACTTTCAGCTCCCTTGATTGATTCCCCCCCCTGCACCACCCCTCAGTCCAAGCAGCATCAAATTCCGGCTTTGGTACGAGCTGCTCAGCAATCAATGTTCCACTCACTCAGGAGGAGCATTTTGTGGACGTGTGAGTCTGCCTGAACTTGATAGTCCTTGGGAAATGTTCCACCCATCCTAATATGAAAATCAATGGGTCCCAAGGGGAGAATGTCGCTATCATTAGACCGGCTCCCTCCATAACCTTCACACAAAACGACTTGACATGGAAGGAATCTCAGGGCGCTCAGCCTTGCATTTACCTGGGAGCAATTTGTTTGCACTCGCTCGAATTTGTATTTCCTCTTGGCTTGTCCCTCACTCAGATTTTCATGCAGAGAGTTTTAAGGCAGAGCTTTAAGGCCTTTCCATTCAAACTAGCAATAAGGAAACTTCTGCAAATGGGGTGTATGAGATGGGAAGACAACTGTTCTTCTCTGGCCTGTTGGTCTAGAATTAGAATTAGAAATTTATTTGTCATTGTACTCAAGGTATGAGGACAACGAAATGAGGTGCTCTTCACATCATTCAACTGGACAACACCAAATAACATATACAAATAACAATTAAAACACTAATTAAAAAAATACAAATATGAATACCATACAAACATGAGGTATACATTTGTTAAGACCACCAGATTCAGAACTCCGCATTTAGCCTGATCACAGCACTTGGGTAAAAACTATGTTTAAATCTACTTGTCCTAGCTTTCAACACTCTATATCTTCTTCCTGACGGTAAGATATCAAACATCGGGTGACCCGGATGTGAAGAATCTCTCAAGATCTTTTGTATCTTCTTACTACATCCCATATTGTACAAATCCTCCAATGAGGGAAGAGGACAACCAATGATCTTTTGTGCCCTCTTTATCACTCTTTGGAGTGATACATATCTACATATGCCCGGCAGAAGATTCGGGACAAGGTCACCCTTGGGATGAATTTGGCCATTTAATTAATTACAGTTAACCATCTGTAACATGGGGACGTGGTGGCACAGCAGGTTAAACGCTGCTGCTGAGCTTTCTGACCGCAAGGTTGGGAGTTCGAGACTGCGTGATGGAGTGAGCTCCCATTACTTGTCCCAGCTCCTGCCAACCTAGCAGTTCGAAAGCACCTAAAAATGCAAGTAGATAAATAGGGACCACTTTGGTGGGAAGGTAACAGTGTTCCGTGCACCTCGGTGTATTGTCATGCCGGCCACATGACCACGGAAGCTTGTCCTCGGACAAACGCCGGCTCCACAGGCTTAGAAATGGAGATGAGCACTGCCCCCTACAGTCGGTCACGACCAAACCATTCGGTCATGGGGAAACCTTTACCTTTATCAGCATAACCCACAGGAGAACCTAACTCAACACAACTCCTCCCACCTTTGTATGGGCACCTACCCTGCAGGGGGCAGCTGCCACTATTCTCCCCTTGGGTTCAAGCCAAGTTGTCAATGCTGAGGTTGCTTTCCAGTGACCTCGAGTTTTTCATACCAACCCCTGGAAAGAGGGGTCAAGGCGGCAGAATTGCTCCACCCCATCCGAAGCTTGATAGCTTTGGAGATGGACTTTGCCCTACGATGTTGCTCCGGTGCGACGTAGGGCCTGGGATTGCGTCCTCTGATGAATAAATTACTCTTTAATTTACGTCTGTGCTTACGTCTGCAATCCTAGGCACCTGTTTCCTGGGAGGAAGCCCCATTGAAGACAAGAGGACTTACTTCTGAGTAGACAAGCATAGGCTTATACTCTAAGTAACATTGTCATGGCCAATTACACTTTGCAATGCTTCTATTGCCACACCATTTCCCCATCTTTTCCTGCTGTCCTTCCATAGAATCATAGAGTTGGAAGGGACCTACAAGGTCATCTAGTCCAACCCGCTGCCTGGAGCAGGAAATTTTCCCAGAGCATCTCCAGCAGGTGCCTGTCGAGCCTCTGCTTGAAGGTCTCCAGTGAGGAAGAATCCACCACCTCCCTTGGCCATCTGTTCCCCTGTAAAACTGCTCTTATTGTCAATAAATTCTTCCTGATGTCCAACCAGAATCTCCTCTCTTGCAGTTTGTACTCTTTGGACCTAGTTCTACTGCCAAAAGCAGATGAGAACAAATTTGTCCCTTCTTCCTTATAACAGCCCTTCAGATATTTGAAGAGTGCTATCATCTCCCCTTTTATCTTCTCCAGGTTAAACATACCAAGTTCCCTCAACCTTTCCTCTTAGGCAGAGGCAGATCTAAGGGAGGGCCAAGCTCTAAGTGTTGCAAGAAGCCTTACCCTGTCATGTAAATCCCTCCTCTCCCTTGCTGCTGTAGCCAGTAAGCATCACCAAGATGTTGCTTTTCCCTGTGAGGATTGGCTAAGACGATGCAGGAGAGGAGTGATTTCCACTGCAAGGTAAGGCTTCTTGCAAAACTTAGAGCTTTGCCCTCCCTGTAGAGCCGCCTCTGCTCATAGGACTTGTTTTCCAACCCCCTGATCATCTTCATTGCTGTTCTCTGAACCTGCTCCAGTTCTGCTGCATCTTTCTTGAACTGAGGTGCCCAGAATTGAACACAGGACTCCAGGTGAGGTCGCATCAATGCCGAGTAAAGCAGAACCACTTTAGGCCAATTAGCAGTGTATGCTACATCTTTAACGAAAGGAAGAAGAGCAGTGATGTCATGCAGGGGGTACGTGGGGGTACGTGAGTACCAGTTCCTAGGATTACGGCTGGCCCCGCCCATTCGCCCGCCCACTCGTCGACTCTGCCCCCTGCAACGTTTGAATTTCCTGCACGTTTGAGTTGCCTGCATGTTCTCAGAGCCAGGCAGGCAGGAAGGCAGCGAGCAGAGCCTTGCCTTGCCTTGCCACTGAAAAATGAGCTGCTCTGGGGTTTTGGAACTGTTGGGTCACTTTAACATGATGCCAGGCCTTCTTAACATGTTCTGGAGGTGCTGAGGAATACTGTTGCAACTGTTGGGTCAGTTTAAAATCGTCTGAGGCCTCAAAAAGGGCTTTTTTCATGTCCCTTCCTGCCACGACCTCACTTCCGGCTTATGACGTCACTTCCGGTGGGCGGGTCCTGACATGTGCCAATCAAAAGTGAGTACCTGTTCTTAAATCATTTAGATGACACCACTGAAGAAGAGGGATACTGCCCAGGTGGCTTTCTGGAACTTAGTTTTCAAGCCAGCCAAAACCCAATATTTGGGAGCCATCAGTGGTGTCAGCCTACCGGTTCGCTGGGCGGAGTTTCTTCGCTCGCTGGGAGGGTTTCCGTGGTGATCGGCAGCGGACTTTTGCCATTACGCAACGGGAGGCAGTGAGCACGCTGCCGATCACCACGGAAACCCTCCCAGCGAGCGAAGAAACTCCGCCCAGTGAACCGGTAGGCTGACACCACTGGGAGCCATGCTGGAAATCCGAAGAGGAAATCTCTCAAAACTTGAGTCTTCGACCGAGAATCAGAGATGAGACCTGCCCTTCCTTAATGTGTGAGACGATCCTGAAGGAGATCTGGGTGGTGGTGGCTGCACCCTTGCAAAGTTGCATGGAATTGGATGTCTGCGGTCCCCTTGCCACTCCACAATGCTAAATTGCAGTGGCCAGGAGCATTGCACAAAAGGCAAACCAAGACCGGCCCAGACTGCCAAACCGCTTTACTGCGACACAGCCCTGAGCTGAACATCACTGACCCAAACTGTGGCTTCATAACGGCTGCAAATTAGATAATTGCACCACTGAAGCGCATCACAAGCCAGATTTGCATGTGCTTATGTGTGGGCTGGGGTGTGTGCTTGCTTCGAACCTGTCAAATGCAAACACATATGCAAAAAAAAATATTCATATGCCCTCATGATTATACAATAGCATGCTGGCAGGGGTGGAGGGAATAGATTTATCCTTCCAGCCACCACAGTTATTTATGGAATAAACAAAGCCCCAGAGCAATAACGGCTTATTTGCTTTCATACAATGGCCTCATAAAAAACCACAGGTATACAAATAGGAAGCCTATTAATAAAGCCGGTCTCTTGCTGTGCAAAAATGTGGATTTTCCTATCTGAAGTGCTAATGAGAATACACCTGCTAGAAACAGGCAGCCTTGGATGTGCTTTAAAGATAGATGGCAATTAGAGCCCTCCTGGCCTTAGAAGAACAGGTCTTTGGGAGGAATAACAAATTATAGATGGCAAAATGCAGAGGGCAGCCAGGATCAGCCAACGGGACATTGCTGGAATGGAAGGATGGCCAACTGGCAGCTTGTGAGCAAGATGGGTCCCCCGAACCTTGTGTGTTGGGAGAGTGAGAACAGATAAACGGAAATACCTTTTTACCTAGCAGGTAATTAAGCCATGGAACTCCTTGCCATAGGAGGTGGTGATGGCATCTGGCCTGGATGCCTTTAAAAGGCGACTGGACAGATTTCTAGAGGAAAAGTCCATCGTGGGCTATATGCCATGATGGGTGGTGCAACCTCCATACATTAATAGCAGGCTGCTCCAGAATGCCAGGTGCAAGGGAGTGGCAACAGGATACAAGCATCTTGTTGTCTACTGAGCTCCCTTAGGCACCTGGTGGGCCACTGTGAGATACAAGAAGCTGGACTAGATGGGTCTTTGGCCTGATCCAGCAGGGCTCTTCTTATGTTCTTATGTTCTTATGAACCTACTTGATTTGGTTACTAACATTCTCACTGGTTGTTGTTTGTTGTTGTCAAGGTAAGAAGATAGTTGACATGCACAAGGGAAAACTGCTTTTTGAGTTTTACGGTGCAATCCTAGCCTTGAGGGCACAATCCTAACCAATGTTCCAGCACTGACATAGCTGTCCCAATGGGGCATGTGCATTGCATCCTGCAATGGAGTAATAGTCACGGAGGCCTTCTCAAGGAAAGGGAATGTTTGTTCCTTTACCTTGGAACTGCATTGCCCTTAACCTGATGCAGGAACGTTGGTAGGATTGTGCCCTATGTTAGGCCGGCACAGTTAAGCCAGCAAAGTTTGGCCAGCACAAGGGCCACTGTAAAGCGCATTTGGACCACTCTTGGAGTCAGGGAGGATGGTGCATGTCTATGTGCTGGCCTCTGTGACTCAGAAAGTGGTCCAAACATACTGTATGTCAATCAATCAATCAATCAATCAGAACCTTTATTGGCATACAATACACAAGACATGAGACAATACACAATAAAAGGGATTGAAATAAAGTAATATAAAATGAAAAATAAAAATGAAATGAAATATATAAGATATAAAATGCAAAGGCAAAGATACTAAGATAGTTTGTCTCTAGGATGTAGCTTCTGATATTTCACAAGATAGTGCAAAAAGACTTCTGTCTTCTCAACAACTACAGAATCATCTACTGACAAGGCCTTCTTTAGAACCACATGGTCAGGATAGCTGTGTGGTGTCCCTTGTGCTGACCAAACTTTGCTGGCTTAGCTGTACTGTACTGACCTATCTCCGGGTTAGGACTGCACCTTTGAAGGATGCGGCATTCCTGGTTGAAAACAGATGTCTTGCTCCAAAATGGAGACATTCTGGATGCAGGGGGTGTGGCAAGGTGATACAGAGGCATGGCGGAGCTGCAGGGGGCGCTGTGATGACTCACATTATCACCTCACCCCAGGTGCCATTGGAGCCTGAAAAGGCTCTGATTTACACAGATTACCAATGTGCAAAACCAGAGGCAAATCACCATTCACATAAGATCATCCCCCAAACTACAACATATTTGCTTCCATAAAGGTAAAGGTAAAGGTTTCCCCACGATCGAATGGTCTAGTCGTGACCGACTGTAGGGGGCGGTGCTCATCTCCGTTTCTAAGCCTGTAGAGCCAGCGCTTTGTCCGAGGACAAGCTTCCGTGGTCATGTGGCCACATGACTATACGCCGTAGCGCACAGAACGCCGTTACCTTCCCATCAAAGTGGTCCCTATTTATCTACTTGCATTTTTAGGTGCTTTCAAACTGCTAGGTTGGCAGGAGCTGGGACAAGCGACAGTAGCTCACTTCGTCGCGCAGTCTTGAACTGCCTTCCGGTTAACAAGTTCAGCAGCAGCGGTTTAACCCGCTGCGCCACCACGTCCCTGATCGCTTCCATAGTGCAGCATAATAAGCGAAGAGCCCTTGAGCATCAGGTCTAATTCGGGTCTGGGTCTGACAGTACAGGTGTTCGGTGTCATCAAAATGCATTGCCCAGATAAACAAGGACTGTGATAACCTGCCTGAACTGTGCAGAAATGAGAGGCTAAAAAAAATCCACTTAACCTGAACTTTAATTACTGGATTAAAAGCCTGGTTTTAATTTTAGAAATCTGAAGCTATTCATTATTCATTTATTTCAGCCTGGATGGGCATGTTACTTAAGCCCCAGCTGTTTGTGCAAAACAGTGACTTCCCTGACCATGGGGTTTCGAACGAGTGGCATCGCTGGCAGGACAAATGCATTTTGGGTTCCTTTTCCAGCTTGTTTCCCTCAAAGCCTTTGCACTCAGGCGCTCCCTCCCATTTGTAGCCCCCAGTAAAGACACAGACAAGGTTCCATAGGGTAAAAAGGGCCACCCCTGCTAAGTGGGCAAGAGGCACTTTTTCAAGTGGTGTCCTCTTATATTTAGCAGGGGGAGAGCAATTGTCCCTTTTCACCCCAGCACAGTGTCTCTCCTGGCTGTTGCTGGTGGTGTTCTCCATTCTTTTAGATTGTGAGCCCTTTTGGGACAGGGAGCCATTTAACTTTAATGTTATTATTTGCCTGTAAACCGCTTTGTGAACTTTATGTTGAAAAGCGGTATATAAATAGTAGTGATTGATTGATTGATTGATTGATTGATTGATTAACTATTTAACACAACAGCAGCAGCAGCAACTGAATCGTGCGGGATTATTTGGGGGGAAACAGGGCTGCCCGTCTACCTCCCCCATGCCTATGGACGAACCATCTGACTCCAAGTGCCAAAGGGGTGTGCCCAGTAGTGCTATCCAGCCAGTACGCTGGGCGGGACTTACGTTTGATCAGCAGTCCGCCCGTTGCGTCACGCCGCGTTCCGCCGGAAAGAGGCGGAATGCGGCGTGACGCAACGGGCGGACTGCCAATCAAATGTAAGTCCCGCCCAGTGTACCGGCTGGATAGCACTACTGGGCGTGCCCTTCGTAGTCACCCTGAGAGGTTGACGTTGCCAGTCCATCCAGTCGGAACCAAGGCGGGCCCGGAACGTCCCGGCGGAGGAAGTCAACCCTCTATACCCAGCCGGTTAAGCAAGCATGAGCAGGCCCGACCTCCCCTGCCTTACCACTCCACGATGGACACTGACATCTAAGTATCTATACCCAACCCCGCACGACACCTGCCTAAAGTGACCAAAGTGACAAAAGCCTCCCTCCCCTCTAACTGCAGTCTGGGGTAGGCGAAGAAGACCACCAGCCCTACAGCCAATCCGGGTGATGGCAAAAAAATTCCTACCTGGCCCCCAAACGGGCGACCAGTTAGCCTCAGACTGAACAGGGTGGGTGGGTGGGTGGGTGGGGCGATTGTCGCCGCCCTCCGAATGAACGCACTGCTCCAAGGCAGGGCACAGATGGGCTGGGAAGCTCCTGCCAGCCAATCAGCTGCTGGGAACCTCGTCTGTTGCAGGACAGACGGGGGCAGGACAAACACCAGTGACGCGCACATCACCAGCCTTTTCTTCCATCTGAACTACTTACACCCAGCAAAGCTGACTTGTCTTTTGGGCTATTTAGCTAAACAGTCCCCATGAAACCAACTCCATTGTACCAAGTTGTAGGATTGCAACTCAGAGATCCTGCCTATTCTCATGCCCCTGGCCAGAAGTTTTGTGGCAAGGAGATGAAAAGCACATAGGAAGTAATATGATCTTGAAAAGAAGACACAGATAGACAAGTACCGTTGATTTATTTGTAATAAGATTATTGGGGGGGGGAATTCCTGTTATAACATGCCCTGTAAATCAGGGGATCCAAGACTGTGGGTTGGGACCTTCCAGCGGGCTGAGAGCCAATTTCAGGTGGGTCGCGAATTTCAGCCAATTTCAGGTGGTTGAGCAGCCATATTGAAAATATGGGAAGATGGGATGGTGGAAAGGGGAAGGGCTGTGTGGTTGTTTTGCTTGGGTCAAGGTTGAAAATAGGCTTTTTTTTTTCCGGATTCACTTTGCTATTGGAAAAATGCTGAGAAATAACCCAACTTATTGCTGCATTCTTAGGAAAGCAGCAGGCTCTGGCATCACAATGATGGCACTTCCAGCCATGATATAACTTATGGTGGGTCCTGGATAGATTGTCATTCCAAAAAGTGGGTCCCAATGCTAAACTGTTTGAGAACCACTGTTGTAAATCATTTTATTCACTCAATTTGTATCCTGCTTTTTTTTCCCCTGAAAGGCAGCCAAAGCGGAGTATAAAACTGCGTGAGATCTGAGAAAATAAACCCAGAACAGTTTTATACCACAGCCAAACCAATGGCAATTTGCAGTGAGTTCCATAAATAGCACTACAGTAGATCTTTGGGGGAAAAAAAGAATCGTTTTTGGCATTTAAAGAAAAAATACATTGATCTCTTGGCAGCCAGCCACCAGCCCAAGCCTTCAAATACGGCATTTCTGACAATGATTGGGACTGGCGATTATCATGTACCACAGGCCATACTAGTATCTGTGTTGGCTTTTCCCCTGAATGATAACATTCCAGCATGAAGTCAAAAGACAGATTCACCTGGTTCTGTCAGCCTGCATAAATGGGTCCATCAGTCATCTCACTTTTCTCTTGGCTTGAGTCCTCCAAGAAAAGAAAAGAAAAGAAAAGAAAAAGATGAAGAATGGATCTCTGGAAGGGCTTTGGTGGTTAAGTAAATATTGTAGTGTTGCTTCACTGGAAGTGAAAGGATGCTGAGCTCCCGACATGAACATTCAAACATCTGATTGAAACAGATGGAAGACATGTTGGATCTTGTCATAAAAGAAAACAAACAGGTCACAGAATGTCATATTCTCTTAGGGAGCAAGAGAATATATGTTGTTGTTCAGTTGCTAAGTCGAGCCCGACTCTTCGCGACCCCCTGGACCACAGCACGCCAGGCCTCCCTGTCTTCCACTAGCTTCCAGAGTTCGCCCAATTTCATGTTCATCGCTTCGGTGACACTATCTAACCATCTCATCCTCTGCCGCCCCCTTCTCCTTTTGCCTTCCGTCTTTCCAGCATGAGGGTCTTTTCTCAAGAGTCCTCTCTTCTCATGAGGTGTCCAAAGTCTTGGAGCTTCAGCTTCAGGATTTGTCCTTCCAGGGAGCAATCAGGTTTGACTTCCTGTAAGATGGCCCAATTGGATCTCCTTGCAGTCCAGGGGATTCTCAAGAGTCTTCTCCAACACCATAATTCGAAAGCATCTATTCTTCGGCGCTCTGCCTTTCTTATGGTCCAGCTCTCACAGCCATACATTGCTACTGGGTAAACCGTAGCTTTGACTAGGTGAACCTTTGTTGGCAGGGTGATATCTCGGCTTTTTATTAAGTTGTCTAGGTTCACCATAGCTTTCTCCCCAAGACGTAAAGAGAATATATACCATAAGTCAAACCATGTATATGTCGACCCATGTTTTCACTGTCAATTTTAAGGCTTTTTTTTTTTAGTTATACAAGAGTATATGCAGTACTATCTATGACACTTACTTAGTTTGACCTCTTGAACAGGACAGCCCTGACCATGAAGGCAGAAGCATTCTCCCCATTTCATTCATTCAAAAGTTTTTTCTTTCTTTCATTCACACCATGTTTTCATTGCCATGGGGTGTGTGGAAATCACCCCCTACCCACTTGTTTTCAAGCAAGAATTCACATCATTCCCATGTGAGCTGGGCAAGAGAGAACGACAGAAGGATATTGTCCCAGAAGACCAGCCGTGATGCTTCACTTATGGTTCTGTTTGGTCTTTACCGGACATGGACCCATCTGGGATCCTGCTCCCCCTGTTCTTCTATTTCCTGCCCAGCAGAGCACAAGAATGTGCGCCTCACCCAGATGGTTGAACTTCAAAGAGTCGCCACTTAAAATGTCAGTTCGGTTTTGAACAGAGTGCTTTTAGCTTTGTTCACTTGAAAGCCAGCCCATTCGCACTTGGGCTGCTGTAACCTTATTGGGCTCTTTTTATGATGAGAAGCATCCTTGATGTTGCATCCGTTTTGAAGGGGAAGCAAACTTCTCCAGATGGTCCTCTGAAGCGCTCATGGAGTTTTGAACACAGCGGCCAGATTGAGCCAGGAGATAAGATGAGGATGGCATGCTGTGCTGAAACTTTTCTATTGGCTAGAGAGAAGATGGGCTCTTTTGTCCTTGGGTACCCTGTCTAGAAGGGTTCTGTGCCACTGCAGAATTAAAACCTGCACATACTTGCACCAAATCTGCAGTCCTACACTTGCTTGGGAATTATTCCCACTGAAGTTGGTGGGACGAACTTCTGGAAAAAGCATGCAAAGGATTGGCCTGGAAGTTGGATTTTTCTGTAGTGCACTTGGATGTGTGTTTGCTCAACAAAGTAAGCCCTAGTCGTAGAAATCCTTATGCTTTATATGAATTACACAGTAAGACATTGTGAATGGGCCACTCTGGAAGTTAAGGAGGATGGTGCACACCTGTGTGCTGGCCTCTCTGACTCCGAGAGTGGTCCAAACATACTTTACAGTGTCCCTTGTGCCGGCCAAACGTTGCTGGCCTAACTGTGCCAGCCTAACTCCAGGTTAGGATTGCGCCCCCAGTTTGAAAACCTCTTCAATAAATCCTTGATTCCTACTTACAAAGCAGAGCTGTAAGAAACAAACAGAACTAGCTTTCTAAGCTCTTTTTCCCTGAGCCAAAGAACTAAATCAGGTGACTTGCAGAATCCAAAAATAGTGGTGCTCTTCCTCCCCTCTATAGCTGCAGTGCACATATTCTGCTTTGTTCACATACAGCATGTTCATTTCTAATACGCTGTACCTGTTGATTTGTTGCTCCAATAACCTCCAATCCTCTCCTGAGCAAGCAATAAGCAGTATGCATGTGGGTGCAGCACCTATGCTCCATGTCATGCTCCTTTCCAGGGGGAGCATGGAAAGCATGCACGCCGGGACCTTGTGGCAAAAGAAATATTTCGGCTTTGATCCACCACAAACTTCACAATGCCCTTAAATGATTGTGTGGTCCTGATGCTACCTGAACTGTTGACACCTGGGTTTCACCCCTCTATTGTGATCAGACAGCAACACAGCTTGGATTTTCTATGTGATTACAAGGCTTAACTTGGAAGGAGGGGAAAAAAAAGATTGATGTATCCGCGGAAGACGAAAGGCTGGAAATATTCTGCAAACCAGTTGCAGTCACATGGGGCTTCGCTATTTTTACAAGCGATCATAGAATCATAAAGCTGGAGAGAGCTTTGGAGGTTTGACCCTCTGCTAGATGCAGGAAACCCAGAGCTACAGTCATCCCCAATTGGCTAGAATACAGCCAGTTCTACCTTAAAATATCTGATTGGTTACCAGATACAAATAGGGACAGAGTGCCTATACCTTAATGATTGTATTAAAGGGAATTTGGGCAGGTGTAGGGGATGTGGTGGCACTGGGGGTTAAACCGCTGTTGCTGAACGTGCTGACCAGAATGTTGGCAGTTCAAGACCACGCAACGGAGTGAGCTCCCATTGTTTGTCCCAGCTCCTGCCAACCTAGCAGTTCGAAAGCACGCAAAAATGCAAGTAGATAAATAGGGACCACTTCGGTGGGAAGGCAATGGCGTTCTGCGCGCCTTGGCATATAGTCACGCTGGCCACACGACCACGAAAACTTGTCCTCGGACAAATGCCAGTTCTTCTGCTTAGAAATGGAGATGAGCACTGCCCCCTACAGTCGGTCACAACTGGACCATTCAGTCGTGGGGGAACCTTTTTAGTTCTTTTAAACCCTTCCACGTTGAGCTGCACCTGCCCAAATTCCCTCTTCTATACAATGCTTAAAGGCAGAAATGTCATCCGGGCGTGCCAGGAACCGGAATGCCCGGATGATTGGCAGCCCTCCGCCCCTATGGCGGAGGCCAGCCACGCCTCCCTGCGCCTCCCTGCGCCTCGAATCGCTCCATTTCAGATGCGCGATTTGGATGAGCAGGAGAGTGGGCGGGCCCAGGAGCAGCTTCCCTGTCCTCAGGAGAGGCGGCGCGGCCCGGGCCCATCCGCAGAACTAGCAGAACGGCGTACCGGGCTGTTCCGCCAGGATGACACCGCTGCTTAAAGGTATAGGCACTCTGTCCCTGTTTGTATCTGGTAGTTATAACCCCTACCTGACTGGGGACCAGGCTACCTTAAGGGTTGCCTCCTCCCCTGTGAGCTGAGGCTTCCCAGGTTTAATGATTGTCCTTACAAGCTCTGCTTTTTCTGACCTATCATTAACATGAGTCTGATTGGTGGGAGCCAAAGGCAGGGCTTTTACAGTGGTGTCCCCATTGCTGCAGTTTTACATACATATTTCTCCTATAGTTAGGGTTACTAGGGTTACTAATATATTTCTCCTATAGTTAGGGTTACTTTTAACCATGGCACAGAAGCGGGAATTTGGGCAGATGCAGCTCAATGCAGAAGGGTTTAAAAAGCTGCACACATGCACCCATGCTCAAAGAGAAAGAGGTGGGATCACAAGCGGTATTACACAAAGGAATTCTAAAAGCAGAAGACAAGCAAGTCGCTTGCATTTTGGGATCCTCGGGGAACTCTTGTGAGGCTCGGGGGAAGGTCATTCCTTGGGACTACAAAATGCTACAGAAACACCAGGTAGAAACATTTCTTAAAGTATTTCTGATGTTTTGTTCTTCAGTGCTTTTTGAAAATGGTAGAAACTCAGTTTGAGATTTGAGATTTCCAGTCGTAGCACATGTTGGAAGATGTAGAATGAAAATATTAAAAACAAACAAAAAAACCTTGTATAGATCAGCTACGATTTTCCACCCACCATTTCACAAAATTGCAGGATACTTTTTTCCCCTACCAAACACTAGAAAGCATGACAGTTACTACTATTCAACTTGCCTTTTGACCTAGCTCTGAGAGCGCAATCCTATCCTGGAGTTAGGCTGGCACAATTAGGCAGCAAAGTTTGGCCAGCACAAGGGCCGCTGTAAAGCGCGTTTGGACCACTCTCGGAGTCAAGGAAGGTGGCGCACGTCTGTGTGCTGCCCAATCTGACTCCGAAAGTGGTCCAAGCATACTTTACAGTGTCCCTTCTGCAGGCCAAACTTTGCTGGCCTAATTGTGCCAACCTAACTCCAGGTTAGGATTGCGCTCTCAGTTAGTTCATGGCAGTGGTGAGATGAGAACCCAGGAAGTCAGGAATTGCACTTCCATCTCATAGCTTCTTTACTTAAGAACATAAGAAGAGCCCCACTGGATTAGGCCAAAGGCCCATCTAGTCCAGCTTCCTGTATCTCACAGTGGCCTACCAGGTGCCTAAGGGAGTTAGACAACAAGATGCTTGCATCCTGTTGCCACTCCCTTGCAGCTGGCATTCTGAAGTAGCCTACTATTAATGTAAGGAGGTTGCCCAACCCATCTTGGCCTATAGCCCACGATGGACTTTTTCCTCTAGAAATCTGTCCAGTCCCCTTTTAAAGGCATCTAGGCCAGATGCTATCACCACCTCCTGTGGCAAGGAGTTCCACAGATTAATTACCCGCTGGGTAAAAAAGTATTTCCTTTTATCTGTTCTCACTCTCCCAACACTCAATTTCAGTGGATGCCCCCTGGTTCTGGTATTGTGAGAGAAGGAAAAGAACATCCTACAATTCCCCTGTTCTCTGACATGTGCCTTGGAATTAAGACATGATTGCCTGAAGGTTCTTTCTGCCGTGCAGAGTTGAGTAAAACCAATTATCACAGTCACCAAGAAGAAAAGTGTAAATGTATGCCCAAATTCAACCCTATTCCCCACCAAACCCAGCCTGAACTTGACAAAAATAAAATAAAATAATAAAAAAAAAAAACTTAAGGAACAATCATGCATGACAAGGGCACTTGAATTTCTACCTTCAATCACAACCTAATACTATGGCACTATCTAGTATCAATAAGGG
This sequence comes from Lerista edwardsae, assembly GCA_029204185.1. Classification (NCBI taxonomy): domain Eukaryota; kingdom Metazoa; phylum Chordata; class Lepidosauria; order Squamata; family Scincidae; genus Lerista; species Lerista edwardsae. The sequence goes on along the minus strand of JAJKFI010000062.1, from coordinate 2,841,626 downwards.
ATATCTTTTCCTATTTCATAGAAGAGTTTGGGATTAATAACTGATCTTACCTGGCATTCAATATATTCAGAGGAGCCCGGTCAATCACTGTATATTGAAAAGAAAGAAAATCTCTATCAATGGAATACAGATATTCCAACGTGGTTTGATTCATTGTATTCAGCATTAAATTACCTTGCCATATATGTCATTGCATATAACATGATGGTATTATTCATATATAGCAAGGTTTTCACAATTTTGGACACTGGTGTTCAAGCTCAGTTTGTTGCCCAGTGCTCTACTTGTTGCTCCCTAAAATTTGTTTCCCTGTAGATAATGCTACCCCCTGCGCCACTTTAGCTATGCCACTGATGGAGGTCACCTCAAGGCAAGAGAACATTTGTTTCATCACAGGACTGCATGGAAAGTTGGATAGGATTGGGCCCTGAGGCCTTTAGGCCGGTGTGTTTTAAAAGACCACGTTGCACATGCCTGGAATTTATTGACAATGGCAAAATTGCTAGGTGTGAAGAACTGGTGAAAAAAAAAACAGTTTTACCTAAATGAAAGGAGTGATAACCCAAAATACGGTTTCTGATTGAGATGTTTTAAATTGATGGAGCGTACACGACTGATAGGCAGGAAGAAACAGGTGAAATGTTTTGAGGGATATTGGTCTTCTTGATTGGATGAAAAGGAGGTGCAATTTTGACTTTATTGCTTTTAAAAGTGTTTTCTTCGGTTTACTATTAGCATTTTGGATCTCAGTGCATATGTTGGTGATTTGAAATGTACAAAATAAAAAAAAAAAACTCCCCCCAAATGAGCTTCCTTAAGACTTGTAGCTCGTGTTCTGCTATCTCTTTTAGCCTAGCCTCCAAATTCCTTTGACATTGCGCCTGAGGAGAAACCATAAAATTCACGATGAATTTCACTGTAGGCTAAATCCTTTGACAGCCTTGGGAGGCACAGAACACCTCTAAGACACCTCCTTGTCTTCTTGAAACAGCCTTCATCAAAATTCCTCAGATGTTCCACCTGAAAGGAAACTCTCAAATTTGCGCTCATTTTAGCTTGAGGCGAAATTTTGGTCGCAACTTGAAGCAAGGTGTGGAAGCGCAGGCACCTCGTGGCTCTGTAAAGGAGTGCGCTTCTGTCTGTGCCTCAGCCCCTATGTGATCAATAACTCCTCTTTCCCACAAACCCAGCCTGCTTCGCAATATCCTTTCCAACAGTCGCTACATAGGTACATATACTATATACACCTTTGCTTTATAAGATACCACATGCAGATAGATGCTGGCCTTGCATCTATCTGCATGGGGCCTATTGAGACGATCGCCCATTCTCTTCTTTACTGCCCCTTTTATGCTGAGATCTATGAGAGCGCAATCCTAAACTGGTGTTAGGCTGGCATAAGCTTTTAACTGTTGACAGGCTATATCTTGATTACATCTTATGGTCCACGGGCAGTGGTGTCATTCAAATGATTTAGGAACAGGAACTCACTTTTGATTGGCACTTGTCAGGAACCCGGAACCAGCCACGGAGCCCATTAGGATCCAGAACGCCCGTTCTGGTCCGTTCCCCCTGAATGACATCACTGTCCACAGGGCTTGTTTTTTTTTAAATTTTTAAATTTTTAAATTGTATTGTTTTAATATTGTTTTTAAATTGTTTTTTAATGTTAAATTCTGTTTTTATTGTGTTTTTTGTTGTAATGCCGCCTTGGGTGCCTTCGGGCAGAAAGGCGGGATATAAATCCAATTAATAATACTAATACTAATATTAATACTAATACTAATACTAATAAGCTAAGCCAGCAAAGTTTGGCCAGCACAAGAGCCACCATAAAGCGCGTTTGGACCACTCTCGGAGTCAGGGAGGATGGCGTATGTCTGTGTGCTGGCCTCTCTGACTCCGAGAGTGGTCCAAACATGCTTTATGGTGGCCCTTGTGCTGGCCAAACTTTGCTGGCCTAACTGTGCAGGCCTAACTTAGTTTAGGATTGCGCCCTCAAAGTTTACCTGGACCCCATTCTAAGAACAAGACAGGGACTTTCTGATGTGGCAAAAATATGTTACCTCATAACTGACTTTTGGGTTGAAACAACCTTCCCGAATCAGTTAACTGAGCTGCGTAATTGAGAAGCTGAATTGTGCCTTGGCTGATTTAGAGTGCAATCCTAATGTGGAGTTCAGCCGGCACAGTTAGGCCAGCAAAGTTTGACTGGTACTAGGGCCACCATAAAGCACATTTGGACCACTCTTGGAGTCAGGGAGGATGGCGCACATCTGTGAGTGGTCCAAATGTGCTTTATGGTGGCCCTTGTGCTGGCCAAACATTGCTGGTTTAACTGTGCCGGCCTAACTCCAGGTTAGGATTGTGCCCTTAGTTTATATACAAAAGATGGCTCCTCATTTGCCTTCAGAGCATGGCCTTCCCTTTCCTACCTAGTCTACTTCAGAACACAGCATTTAAATCAGGTCTTGCGTTAGGCAGTTAACAGAGCGGGTATCGGGGATCGGAGCAGGTGGTCTAAGCAGGAGCTTAGAATAGCCAGCTTGTTCCAGCATTTTGCTGGCTCAGGAGTGGGAGGAAAGCCAAAACAAAAATGAGCAAGCAAGAACCAGCCATCGATGTCCCACTGGATTATTCAAGAGCAAATGTTAGGAATGGGATCATGTGTTCATCGGAGCAGTCAGAGCTCCAAATCTGGCCTAAATACGTGCTCTCTGTATAGTAGTAGATTTTGAGAGGCAAATCAGTGGCAATTCAATGAGAGGCAGTAAAATGGAACAGACCACAAAATGGAGAAAGGAAGAAAAGAAATACAAAAGTTGTTTCCAAAACAAACAGACAGTTGCAATCAAACCAGGGTCACATTTTCTTTTCTTACCTGCTTTTTCCTACCATTTCGTTCTTTTTCTTTTTCTTTTTTTTACCTCGGCCTAGATTGCAAGTCACTATGGCAACAGTGGTTTTTTCTCCCTTTTCCTCTCTCTTTCCCCTTTTCTTTCTCTTGCTTCTCTCTTCTTAACGTTCGGGGGTGGGTAGGTGAAATATATATTTAAAAGAACAGGATATGATCAAGACACCTGTGGGTAGCAATTGCTGGCTGACAATGGCGTGCGGTGAGAAGGCTGCCATCTTCCACAACCCAGTTACGCACTCAGTGTTAATTCATCTGGAATGACTCCTGATTCCATACTTACTATAGCCAACAGCATGCACTGCTCTGCAACAGCATACAAGTTCTGGCGTCACAATGATGGCACTTCTGGTCAAGACATCACTTCTGGTGGGTCCCAGATGGACTGATATTCTAAAAAGTGGGTCCCAGTGTTAAAAGGTTTGAGAACGACTATCATGGGGGATAACATGCAATCCTGAGGGACAATAGTCAAACTAATAAATAGAGGTGTTTGAAATCTGTTGTTTGTTTAGAAGTAAACCTATTATGTTCAGTAAGACATAGGCTGTATTCCTTTCTTATTCATAGGAAACAAATACCTCTACAAATAGGTTTCTTCCAGCCACTGCACCATCCCAGGACTCAATGTGTTTATATTATACACTGAGCCCACCTTATTCGCTAACCTGAGCTGCAGAGGGCCTCAAGTCATGACAGGAAGCCACTGTTTTGCGGTGGTGACTTCCTGTTGCATCTGGAGGTGTTATGAGGCTCAGAACATAATCCTAACCTGGAGTGAGGCCAGCACAGTTAGGCCAGCACAAAGGACACCATAAAGTATGTTTGGACCACTCTCGGAGTCGGAGAGAAGCCAGCACAAAGACGTGCGCCATCTTCCCAGACTGTGACAGTGGTCCAAACGTGCTTTATGGTGTCCCTTGTGCCAGCCAAACTTTACTGGGCTACTGTGCAGGCCTCACTCCAGGTTAGGATTGCGCTCTCAAAGGGTCCGGCATGCATCTGAGAGGCCTTCCAAGGAGGCTGGGAAACCGATATGACCTCCGGAAGGCTGGGCATGGCCTCCAGGAGAGTATGGTTGGTGCCACACCACCACCACCACCCCATATGGATTGCAGTATACATGCATTGTGGTACAACTCCCCCACAAAACAGCTCCCCTGTGGATACAGAAGGCCCGCTGTATTTGCATATTGTGGAAGCATCAATATAAACAGTCTTGGAATGATTTTTCTTCCAACATTCCTATAAAAAGCTTTTGGTTTAGCTCCCTCATCTCTCGCATATCCTGCCGTTCTTTTGACATAGCAGCAGTATTTTTTTTGTCTCCATTCTGCCACTCCTTAGTAGTTATATGCATGTTTGGTAAGTAGCTTAAAGAGTGCTTATCGCAGGCTTCAAGTGTGACAATGGAGGCAATAAAAATACGTGGGGAAGATAGACAAAAATCTCAGGCTACTTCAGCTGTTTTATATCAGCTAGAGGAAATCGGGACTGAACCATGGGAAAAAAAAATGCTTCATGATAGCAGACGCAGGAGGTTATGGCAAATGGGTCATCACTACAAGAATATCAGATATCCTCTATGTCGGCGGCTCTCACTTTTTTTAGCACCGGGGCCCACTTTTAAAAATGGCACTCATGTCGGGATCCAGCGGAAGTGATGTCATGGCCAGAAGTGACATCATCAAGGAGGAAGTGCCGTCATTGTGACGTCACCAAAGACACTCCTGGAATGCCACCTGTTATTCTTGGACTGCAGCAATTGCATCCGTGACAGGAAGCTAGATTTGGACAAAATAGTATGCAAAAGTGCTGAAATAAAACAAATTTTTTTAAAAAAAATCCCACTTGAAAATTCAAACTGCTAACACTCACAAAAAGAATAGAAAGGTCTGCAGTTTCCAAGATGGCTGCTCCCAGCTTTCCACAACTCAGCTGACATCAGGTCACAACCCACCAAGTAGATCCCGACCCACAGTTTGAGAAACACGGTTCTATCTCTTAGGGCAACCTATGACTTTGGCATTTTGTAAGTTTAGTTGCACGTTCTATGAGGTGAACAACATTGAGCACTCCGATTCACAGCACCATGTACCAGGTCCGCTATCCGAAACGCCAATCTCTCACAGAAGGGATGAAGGATAGAGCTTTAATATTGGATGCTGAAAGGACATGTGGAGATGTCTCTGAAGCTGTGCTGATGGAAGGAAAGGCAATAAGTGTATAACTTTGTATGCACAAAACAAGCAAGGCTGGTCCTACCGTAAAACCAACTGAGATGTTCACTCAGCCAGTGCTGTGAAGTCCCTGATGGCAGCCCAATCCTGGGGATTGCTTTGCTGTCATCCCTGCCCCACCCCTTAAGAGGGCATGGCTGAGTGCTTCTCTGGCTGGTGGGTCATGACCCACCAGTTTGAGAATCACTGCCTAAGACCATCCCTGCAAAACTGGCAAGAAAAAGCTAAGACATAGTATTCTGTGAATATGCATAGAATATAGGCATGCCGCAGTATCCACTGGGGTTCCGTTCTGGATACTGGGAATGTCTTTTTAAAGATAGGGGAGCATCAGTGGTTTTGCTGCAACAAGGTAAAAAATATATATGTAATGTTCTCTTATCTTTTTAATAAGTGTTCTAGCATTCATGATATCCTTGGATAACTGAAACACTGGACTCCAAATCAGGATACTGGGACATGTCTGTATGTTGTATTCTGTGATTCACTGAATCCTCAGTCCCAGATGTAGCCTTCACAGTGTGGTTCTCTCCCCTGGCTGGCTGCTTCAGCAGTTTCAGTTTCAGCAGTTTGATTGAGCTTCAACAGTTGATTAAGAGAGTTGATTACATTGACTTCTAAAGACAGTTGATTAAGCGGAACAAATGTAATAGCTCCCTTTTTTCCTAAACCAGTCAGGGCAGGAGAGCAACCGAGGTTTTGAGTTGGCAGTTTGTTGTTTTTAACCTCTTTCTAATCTGGGTAAATTTACTGAGACCCACAAGGCTTAAAACCCATCAGCTGGATCAAATGTGAAACATGGAAGGTTTTGTCAAACGGAGATTTGAAATGCAGTGTGATGGGTATTCCGCCTTGATTCTGCATTCACCTTCAACTTTCCTACAAACTGTGCAGCCTCCTCTAGAATTAATGAAAGCAGTGCAATTGCTAAGTAACATGATAGGAGGTAAAGGAGCAGAAAATTTGGAATTTGTATTTTTTAAGGAAAAAAAGTTTGTGTTGCATTGTGGTTAATGTGAGTTCTTGAGTTATTGTCTTATGTACTCCCTGAGCAGGGCCGGCTCTAGAGCAGCGGGGCCCAAGGTGGGGCATTCCTGTAGGGCCCCCCCAACTTTCCCTGCGGGGCCCCCACTCACCAAGAAGAGCGCTGTTCGTGCCACGTGCAAAACACGGCATGTGGAAGTAGTTGGTGGTGATCTCATAACATCCCCGCCAACTGCTTCCAGGTGGCCCATTTTGGGCTGTTCAGAGGCAGAGGCAGGTGGGAGAGACCGCCCCACTGACTTACAGCCCGTAGAGAACCCAGCTGCAGCCACAGGCAATATGCTCACCCTGCCAGTGCGGGGCCCCCTGAAGCGCAGGGCCCGATGTGACAACATTGGTCACATTGGCTTAAAGCCAGCCCTGTCCCTGAGGCATCTGATGGGCCCCTGTGAGATACAGGAAGCTGGACTAGATGGGCCTGATGGACTAGATTTGGCCTGTTCCAGCAGGGCTCTTATGTTGTAATGCATAGAGCCTTTGTATTGTCTGGGCTCCGTTGCAGAAATCACAAAAATTAAAGTTCCAAAACAGTATTGTGACCATTAGTGGCCCTGAGATGTTTCATGTATATGTGTATCTTATACGGTATATCAAAGTTTTTCCATTGTAAAATCCACGTAGTCTCTGTGTATATCCATTTTGTTGATAAAAAAAGATACTTGTTTAGTTGAAAACTCTTGGGAATGAACCTTGGCCTTGTCTATTGTACTACGCATGTGAATCAAGCTGCACTAAACCATATCAGTAGTAGAATGATACACTAAAGTTGAGGCATGTCAAGAGGGCTCTGGAGATCGTTTCTGAACAATGAGCAATTGTGGAGATGGAGTGTGGAGGACAATCTGTGCAAGTCAACATTATGTAACTAAATTCTAAGGAACTAGAATAGTGTGCATGATGAATTTAAGGTAGTGGGAATATGGAACAAATGTGGTTGTAGGTAAGTTTATTTTTTGAATATTGTAATACAGTGTTTCTCAAACTGTGGTTTGGGACCCACTTGGTGGGTCATGACCTGATGTCATGTGGGTCGCAGAAGGCTGAGGGCTGCCATCTTGGAAGCTGCAGACCTTCCTCTTGCAATATGCGTTTTGTGAGTGTTAACGGTTTGAATTTGTTTCTCCTCCTTGTGAGCCACTTCAAACCGAGAAAGCATGGGGTCCAAATTTTGAAGATCCAAATTGAACCAAATTGCCAAATGTTTGGGATTTTCAACAAGACCATGTGACTTTATTGTTACTCCGGCATTCTAGAAAACTGAAACCCCAATCCAGAAATGTTGACTGGATGATGACTGAATTACTCTCTCGGAGGTGTATGTGTGTGTGTGTGTGTGCGTGTGCGTGCGTGCGTGCACGCACACGCACACACACACACATACTATAAAGGGTGGTAATTCTTTTTACAGTCCTTAATTGCCTCCCAAAGCAGATAAAGTAGTTACTTTTAAGAGAACGTCACGTCGTCTCTTGAATTGAAATAAAACCTCTGGAGAATAACTTCAAAGGACAGGTAAAGATCCAGCGTTTATTAAGGAAAGCCGAGGCTAAATTAGCTACTGGCTTCAACAAAACCTGCCTGTCATTATACATTCCTTTTGTGTCATATTTAATAATGTAATGAAATGGCTGTTCATGAGAAGGCACTCAAAACAGGAATTAAGGAGCTGCCTTTTATTGAGTTAAACTGATACTGTATAGAGTAGCCAAGGTTTTTTTTTTTCTTCCTTCTCAAGGGTTGCTGTGACTTTAACTACAGGAAGATGGAGGGGGGGGGGTTGATCTCAGTGTGGTTTTCTATGCCATTGTGACTCTACAGTAAGTGGAATCTTTTTTTTGGGGGGGCAACATGAGGCCCGTGGTTTTATAATGCGCGTTGGAACATCCAGTCTGTGGAGCTGACTGACAGCACAGCTCTATGCAGGTCTTCTTGGAAGTAAGCCCCACTGAATTCAGTGGGGCTTCCTCCCACAAACGTGTGCAAAGGACTGTGGCCTGAGACAGTTTTCCTGCCATTACTGTCGGCCAGATTAGTGGTAGTGTCACGGGCACAGATCTGAGGAGCCCATAATGGAGGGTGGAGCCTCCCCTGGTGTAAGGGCATGGACATGCCCTTGTGTCAGAGAGGCTCCTGGTGCCTTCTAGCTTGCTGTGGATACAGCACAGCAGGGCTGGCTTTAAGCCAATGTGACCAATGTCATCACACTGGGCCCCGCGCTTCAGGGGGCCCCGCACTAGCAGGGTGAGCCTATTGCCTGTGGCTGCAGCTGGGATCTCGATGGGCTGTAAGTCAGTGGGGCGAGCAGAGCAGCTTTCCCTGGGTCTCTCCCACCTGCTCTGCCTCTGAGCAGCCCAAAATGGGCCACCTGGAAGCAGTTAAGAACATAAGAAGAGCCCTGCTGGATCAGGCCAAAGGCCCATCTAGTCCAGCTTCCTGTATCTCACAGCAGCCCACCAGGTGCCCCAGGGAGGCACGAGACAACAAAATGCTTGCATCCTGTTGCCACTCCCTTGCACCCGGCACTCTGAAGTAGCCTACTACTAATGTAAGGAGGTTGCACAATCCATCATTGCCTATAGCCCACGATGGACTTTTTCCTCCAGAAATCCGTCCAATCCCCTCTTAAAGGCATCTAGACCAGATGCCATCCCCACCTCCTGTGGCAAAGAGTTCCACAGATTAACTACCCGCTGGGTAAAAAAGGACTTCCTTTTATCTGTTTCAACTCTCCCAACCTTCAGTTTTAGCGGATGCCCCCTGGCTCTGGTGTTGTGAGAGAGGGAACAGAACAGTTGGCGGGGATGTTATGAGATCACCACCAGCTACTTCCACATGCCGTGCTTTGCACGTGGCACGAACAGCGCTCTTCTTGGTGAGTGGGGCCCCGCAGGGTGGGTTGGGGGCCCCGCAGGAATGCCCCACCTTGGGCCCCGCTGCTGCTTGAGCCAGCCCTAGTACAGGCCCACCAGCCTGCCTGCTGCGGCATGAGTTAGGATTGAGCCCTGAATCAGCGAACAAACCGCACATGAGTGCTGAGAGACACACAGTGCTGCTGAGCACATTTTAACTGCAGCAAGCGAACCCCCTCCTCATGCATTCTTCAGCGATGCACCTTCCTGCTGCCAGGGAGAGCTCAATACCCTCTCTGTGCATTCCTCCTTTATCTCCTCCTACGGCTGATTGACATGTGAATTGCAAAGCAGCCCGTTTTGGAGCCCTGCCCTGGGACTTGGGAGAAAATGTGAATATAATTCTAGCCTGAGTGCATCCTAATCCAAATAGTGACATTTCATTATCTCGCCAAATTATTTATATGCCAAGGATAGGAGACCCGGTCTCGCAATCCGTTGCACACATTTAATCCCACCGGTTTGGGGAAGCATAAATTTGCATTTAAGTGTTGTGTTTGTGTTTCTGTCAACGTCCAGGGCCATTCCACCTGCTCGCGGCTTCCCACCTGTCTTTTCTTAAGAGGATTTATGATTTGAGAGCGGTAATAGAATATATAACATGGTGATTGTACCATTTTTATTGGGCCGTTCTATTGGGGTTGTCCCAGTGGCTTATGGCCAAACCGATACAGATTAATTCGATTTTAAAAGATTTGGGGAGATGTGTATGTGCTTGAACCCCAATGTTTAATTTACCTGGGGACCTTCATTTCTGATTGTGCTACATCCTTCTGTCTCAACATTGGTCTTGACCTCTTTATCTATTTTATGTCTTTTGTTAGAAAATGTCAACAAAAAGAATTGCTGAAAGATCTGGAGAGAAATGGGTGTAGCAGCTTTGTTGCAATGGTGTACTGCCATGATAACCACCTTGTTTCGGATGTGGGACAAACATCCTAAAAGCAGTAAATCCCAGCAAATACATAGGATTGCTGCATTTTTGAAAAAAGCACTATGCAGATTGCAGTACATGCACCTTTTGAAGAAAATATTCAGTCCCCTTGCTGGAGAAAAGAAAGGTTTGAATGAGGGAGGAGGCTGCTTTTGTTAGCAGACCGACGGGACAAAGCCGTCCGACACACAGAAAACTGACTTTTATTATGAGCTTTCCTTGGACAAAAGAGAGAACCACAGAAGACAGAAAAAGAAGTTAAATGGAAGTCCAGCCAAAATAGGAGAGAGCAACTTCTGTGCCATTAAACTACCCCCCCCACACACACACACTGGTAAACTAGTTCCTAGTTAAACAAAGTTAAACTTTGTCCACTGTTCTCAGCAAATGTGCACATGTTGGCCTCTACCACTGGGGGGGCATTTAGTTCCTAGCCCTCCCCCCCCCAGTGGTAGAGGCCAACATGAGCACCTTTGCTGTGGACAAAGTGGCAAATCAGAGGAGGGGAGGCGTGCAATGAAATCTAACTTGGTGGTGTTTTTTTTAACTTGGTTTTACAAATTTCACAGCCTAACTTGGAGGAGAAAAAGTTGCCCGAGTGGATTGTGTGCCCAATGACAAGCTTGCCTCCCCTGACACTCCACATGCCAGGAAGGTGGTGGCAGGGGATTGGGGGCGCCTCTAGCTGGGGGGTGGGCTTTGGAGAAGTGAAGGAAATCAGCATCTCTTATACCCACACAAGTGTTATGCCCTGGTTGTCTAGTCCAATTGGACTTTCAAGTTGAATTTTGCTCCTGTGGGCAAATGTCATCTTGATCCTTATGCTTGAATAAATAGCGTGATTTGCTGGCTCCGAGGGAACGAGCAGACAAAATGTTAAATCTGTTTAGCTTGTGTGAAAAGTTTAAGCCCCCATTTCTTTTTGCGCAAGGAAATAATATTTCAGGTACACTCCAGAGGCAGGAAAGGCCTATCCTGGATACTGGAGGGGGATGGATAGATAAGACAAACTCAATATGCTGAAAACATTAGAAGAACAACACACACTAAACCCTCTTCTTATAAGGCCGTTGTTTATTGCCTGCAACTCACTGGAAATGCCTGGTGCATAAAAACGTAAGATCAATGAAGGAAAGACACACATACACAACTTAGAAAGCAATCCTAACCTGGAGTTAGGCACCTGTTAGTTAACCTGTGGAAACGGCACAGTTTGGCTGGCACCAGGGCCACCACAAAGCACGTTTGGACCATACTTGGAGTCAGGGAGGATGGTGGACCTAGGTGTGCTGGCCTCTCTGATTCCAAACTTACATACTTTATGGTGTCCCTTCTGCTGGCCAAACTTTGCTGGCCTAACTGTGCCGGCCTAACTCCTGGTTAGGATTGAGCTCTAATATGCAGGTTGGCTCAGGCTTTGAGTCATTCGGAGCTGTGGCGGTGAATGTACAGCCCCGGGTATTTACACAGATTTATGCTGCCGAACTGAAGCCAGCCCCTTCAGTTCATTCACATGGTCTTCTCACCCTGAGGCCTTCTGGACATTGCCTTCTAAAGAGATTATACAGGTATAAAGATTATACCTGTATATAATAATAATAATAATAATAATAATAATAATAATATTAATAATAATAATAATATTAATATTAATAATAATAATAATAATAATAAATGTATTTATATACCGCCTTTCTTAAGATCACTAGATTTCTCTAATGACTGTAACTCAAGGCGGTTTACATAGGCAGACTTTTATTCACAAACCCGAAGGTTTTTACAATTTACAGAAATGTTCTATCTTTCAAGAACTACACACATACAGATCTTTCTTTCTGGATTTAGCCTTCTTTCTTAGCCACCCGTCTTCTGCTGGCTGATAAGAGGCTTCCCTGCTCCCACCAGAGACACAGCTGACTTCAACACACTCCTCCTCCCACGAGGCAGCTAGAACTCAGCTTTTTTTAATCAGCCGCAGTTTGCAAGATCTGCCGCTCACAGAGACTTCCGGTAGTCTCGAGCTCACGACCTTCAGAGCGTCACAACCCTCTTGGCTAAATCTTCTGCCCTGTATATACCTGTATACCTGTATATACCTTTATATACCTGTATACCTGGCTTACAAAAGCAGGGTAGCCAAGAAGTGCAATAATTCTTGTAAATATTATAATTCTTGTAAATACTTAAATAACCAACATTGTTTCACTGAAACCTATCAGTGTACCTGCTTCTTCAGTGCAAGGGCTGGTGTTGGTGCCAATTTTCTTGGGAAGGGCAGTTGGGACATTCCTGGTATTCAGTATGCCTGAAACATGCTGCTAAAGGTTAATGTTTTCTTTCTGGTCTCTTGTTGTTTTCCTTCCAACCAGAACTGGTTTAGAGCACAGATAGCTGCTTTATATTGAGTCAGGTCATTGGATCATCTAGCCCAGTACTGTCCCAACAGCTCTGCGGGGTTTTCAAATAGAGGAGGTGGTGATGGCATCTGGCCTAGGTGCCTTTAAAAGGCGATTGGACAGATTTCTGGGGGGGGGGGAGTCTATCGTGGGCTATAGGCCATGATGGGTGGTGTAGCCTCCTTATGTTAGTAATAGGCTACTTCAGAATGCCAGATGCAAGGGAGTGGCAATAGGATGCAGGCAGCCTTTTGTCTTGTATGCTCCCTTGGGCATCTGGTGGGCCACTGTGAGATACAGGAAGCTGGACTAGATGGGCCCCCTTTGGCCTGATCCAGCAAGGCTCTTCTTATGTTCTTAAGGCCCAGATTGGGTTGCAAGTTATTATACCTCCCACCCCACAGACAGAATAGCAAATTCTGTTTTATTTACTTCATATTTCCCTCAGAATCTTACCTCAGAATTTACCTCAGAATGCCGGCTGCAAAGAAGTGGCAACAGAATGCAGGCAGCCTGTTGTCCTGTGTGCTCCCTGAGGTACCTGGTGGGCCACTGTGAGATACAGGAAGCTGGACTAGTTGGGCCTTTGGCCTGATCCAGCAGGGCTCTTATGTTCTTAAGTCTGCAGCAGACAGCACAAGGAGAAGGTGGTGGGAGGGCATTTCTGAGGTTTGGAGGGGAGTTTGGGCAGGGGAGGATGGAATGAGAGGCAGTTTGGGCCTGTAAGGGGGTGGCAGGATTGGCAGTGGTAGTGTGTGCTGTATCTTGACCCCCAGCTTGAGCAGCCTTCCACGTATATGGCAAAAGTGAGCCATAGGTTTGAAAAAAGAATAGTCTTCCAAACCGATACATGGGAATAATGCTGATCAAACTTTGGAGCATGTGCAAAATCACATCCCGCTAAGAGAGGAAGGGGGGAGTTCTATGGGACCCCTCTCATGCACTTTATCTGCTCTCTCTCTCCCAGCTCATAAGCGCTAATGCCCTGAATGTGGCCCAGCCTCGAGAGAAGCAAAGCACTGCCTATCTCATTTGCCAATCCTTCCAAGCTTACAATCCCCCAAGAGCAGATTGCGAACAAGCCTTGACCCCCAGTCATCAACCTTAGATTTCAGTTACTTTGCAGATACGAGGCAATTTAAAGATCTCCCCCCGCCGCTACACCATCACCACCCCTGCACATACATCCATCTCCCGTCCTTTCTTCAGTCATATTGCAAATCCCAGCTAAATCTCTGGAAAGGAGATTATGGAACGGCACAGGTCCTGAAGAAAACAAGGTAGATGTACTCTCTCATCATTCGAACCTGTGCTCCCCCCCTTCCTGCACAACACCCCCCCCCTCGAAATTCAGCAACATCCAAAGGGTAATCTGTCTCTCAGGGGGGAAAAAATGAACCTGGAAATATAGCTGATTGTGGCTGCATGGAAATCTAAAGCTGATGTTCTGTGAGGCCTTTACGATTCTGTTTGTTAGCGGAATTTCTCTCTCCCTTCAATGGGGTTTTAGAACAAGCCGTAAAGTCCTTTATTGGTGTTTTCTCTTTGGAAGCCTCTACGCTCAGTTTCACTGTAATTCTGTCTCACAGCAAGGTCCCTTTCGGGACTCACAGCTCGGCAAATAACAGGCATTTAATGTTTGTGAGCATAATGCCTGTTGCACTGGGGGCAGGGGGTTGTGGTAAGGTCATACCTGGAGCACTGTGCCCAGTTCTGGCTGCCACCTCTCAAAAAGCATATAGTGGAACTGAAAAAGGTGCAGAAGATAGCAAAATGATTATTGGGCTGGGGCACTTCCTTTATGAAGAAAGGCTATAGTGTTTGGGGCTCTTCAGCCTAGAAAGAAGGAACCTGAAGGGGGACATGACTGAGGACGCAATCCTAACCTGGAGTTAGGCCGGCATAGTGAGGCCAGCAAAGTTTGGCCTCCACAAGGGCCACAGAAAAGTATATTTGGACCACCCTCGGAGTCAGAGAGGCCAGCACACAGATGTGCACCATCCTCCCTGACTCCAAGAGTAGTCCAACCACACTTTATGGTGTCCCTTCTGCTGGCCTAACTGTTCTGGCCTAACTCCAGGTTAGGATTGAGCTCTGAGACACAAATTATGCATAAAATGGATAGAGTGTGTTCTTTTTCCTTTCACACAATGCCAGAATCAGGGTATACCATTAAAATTCAGTGGTAAGAGAATAAGAACAAACAAAAAATTCTTTACCCAGCGCATAGAGTGCAATCCTAACCTAGAGTTAGGCTGGCACAGTTAAGCCAGCAAAGTTGGACTGGCACAAGGGACACCGTAAAATATGTTTGGACCACTCTTGAAGTCAGAGAGGCCGGCACACAGACGTGCGCCATCCCCCCTGACTCCGAGAGTGGTCCAAACACCACTCCCTTGTATCTCGCATTCTGAGGTAAATTTCTGTGGTAAAATTCTGAGGTAAATAAAGCAAAGTCTGGCCAGCACAAGGGACACCGTAAAGTATGTTTGGACCACAATCGGAGTCAGAGAGGCCAGCACACAGACGTGCGACATCCCCCCTGACTCCGAGAGTGGTCCGAACGTGCTTTATGGTGTCCTTTGTGCTGGCCAAACTTTGCTGGCCTAACTTGTGCCGGCCTAGCTCCAGTTTAGGATTGCACTCTTAACAGAATCCCGACTGAGCCCGGGCGTCTCATTTTTCTAGAAAGACAGCATTCGCCATCTGAGTCGCAATGTGTTTCCAACATGCCCCTCAGGCCTGGAAATGCTGTCCATCCCCAGTCTAGGAACTGCCAAGATTGCCCAAATTCTGGGCATTTCAGCTGAAAGCTGCTCTAATATTAAACACAGGATAGAAATCTGCCACCCACCCCCAGTTGGTCCTTGGCTCATATGGTGTGAATAACAGCAAAGGGACTAATTAGTGCTAGTTGTTTTACTTAATATCAATATTTTTTCCATTGCAAACTGGGCCAAGGCCCCCAAACTCCAGCCATAAATGGCACTTCCTGCCTTTCTTTTTAATTTCCATTGCAAGCCAAACAAAAGAGCCAATCTTTTCCTAGTAAACTAGCAAAGGCCAGCGGAGTGTAACCTGAAATCCTCACTAGGATAATTAGGGTTAATTATGATTTTCCAGAGAGCCCAGCGGACCCTTCTTGTGTCAAACAGATGCCTCTGGTTAGACCGGGAATAGCCATCACATCTGCTGTTATCAGGATGGGAAGGAGGAGGCAAACAGGAAGTGATCTCTCACTACTCACAGTGAGAAGTTTACATTTGCTGTCTCGCTGGAGAACATTACTTGCCTGCTCCACTTCCCTAAGTAGTGGTGTGTTCCAAGATTCGCATAGCTGAATTGCATTTCCTTTGGATAAAATTGTCTTGGTGAATTGTGTTGTCTTTAGAACATTTGTAAATAAAGCAAAGACAGAAGATCCACCTATGTGGGGGAAAAACCAGGCACAGCAGATTTGCTGCCCACACTAGACTCTCTCCAACGTTCTCCATCTTCAGGCAGGAAGTCTAGTCCAGAGGGTAGAGCCGACATTAAGCCTGAAGAGAAGATCCGAAGGTCACCAGTTCAAGGTCACCGGAAGCTTCCGTGAACGGCGAGAATGTGACTGACTGCTAATGCGACTGATATGAGATACTCCTGTAAGTTTGATGTTCTTAGATTTTAGACCAGTAAAGCTCCTTCATAACCTTTGACTAGACTTGCTTCTTCCTTGAAACCCAAAGAACCTCCATCCCACAGTCAGAACTTGGGCCGGGAACAGCCAAGCTACATAATCTGCCTCACAAATTCTGCCCTGTGGCTTGCCCTTTCCTTTCTCCATGGGATCATAATATTGTATTAAGTTCTACAAATATTTTGTGTGTGTATGTTTTTGAGTTTAATGTTAAAATCAGTGTTTTTAATGCTTTTGTTTGTGTTGTTTTCTACTTGTTGTGTTACATTGTACTTTTTATGTTATCTGTGTAAGCCACCTTGGGCAAGGAAAAGGTGGGATATATATTTTTTTCAAATAAATAAATAAATAAATGTAAAAATAACTTGAAATGCCCACTTCCAGGTTTCCTGCTCCTCCGTTGGCGCCCTAGAATGCATTGGTATAGATGCTATACTGCATTCAGCCACTAGATGGGGCGTTAAATGGAATTAATGGAATGTAGGAAGGAAGGAAATGGGATTTTGATCCCTCTTTTCCTTGTTACAAAGCACTTAAAAGTGGACCCTGGTATCAGTGGTGAGTCAAATCAGTGGAAACTGAATCACTTGATACCAAGGTATGACTTTATATAAAACTAAGTAGGCTTATGCTAGTCTTCACACAATATATGCAAACATTTCCTGACATCCCAGAAAATTTGTTTGACCCCGGGCGCAGGTACAATGTAACCCCAGCACCCTCTTCTCATGGCCCTGACGAGATGGGAAAGTCCCAGGACATATTTGGGCCCCTTCCTTTGGCTCCGGAGCGCCCTTGTTGACCCCAGGTACAATTTATCCCCTGCACCCCTTCTCATGAAACCCGATGATTGCATCACATTTGTGGCTATTGTATTCGAAAACTTATTCTCCACCTTGTGAAGTTCTTCATCTAAAAAAGGCAGAATGGAAATCTTTGTCTTAAATAAAGGCCTCTGAAGACGACTCACTGTACTGATCCTCGTCAGTTTCTCCTCCCAACCAAGTCACAGTCAAGCTAAGCTGCATAATTTCATCTCTCCTCCTAGAACAAAACCACCACCCTGCATTATTGATGTTGCTGCAAGGGATGATGCAGAAAGACATCCCATTGGTCCACAGCGTTTAGCTAAGGTGGTCGAGGCTAAATTTTGCCAAAGATGAAATGCAATGCCTGAAAGGGTCACAGAAAGGCGCTCGGAAATTATTTACTATATTATTGATGTGCAATGCACTCTATTTTTTGTCAAGCAAACAAAAGTGATATTTTGATGGGACAATGCTCTTGTAGAAGGCCCGTCACCAACTGTCTTTTATGTAAAGAAATAAGGAAATGTGCTTTTATTTTAAGGATTTCATACTCCCGGCTGCAATTCAGCCAGAGGAAATTGTTGTCTCAAACATTAAAAATACATATAATTCTTTCAGTCTCTCTGGTCTCCTTGGCAGATTTTTCTCCCCATCTTAGTAAAAGTTCAGTCCTGAAGCCAAGGACACATTGGCAAGATGAAAGCAGCAATGGTCTCCAGCCAATAGAGAAAAAGGAAGGGAGCTTTAAAAAAAAACCAGCAGGTTTGTTTCTGTCAGAAATAGGATTTGTTCTCTCTCTCTCTCTCTCTCTCTCTCTCTCTCTCTCTCTCTCTCTCTGGATTTCAGGAGAAGGGTGAAAACGTTCAAAACCTAAGAGGTGGGATCCTGGCAAAAAGAACCTTCCAGAACTTTAGGCTGAAACAATGAGTAGGGATGGGTTTTTTCCTGTGATTGACACTGAACACTAAATAATGAGAATTTCTACTCAAAACGCTACATAAAATGAAATTTAGATCAACACACAAAATAACACCACTTTTGCTTATTTTTTACCCAGTTTGACACAAATTTAGATCCATTTCACAACAATATCACCACTTGTGCTTGCTTTTGACACAGCTTTGAGGAATCCACAGACAGTTTTCAGTAAGAGATCAGGAGGAGGAGGGGCCAGAAACAGGAAGAAGCTTGCTTAACCTATGAACACGCATGTTCACAGTGCATGCTGGGCGACTTTAATGGAATGCAGAAGTGGTAAGTAGCAGTAGTAAGTAGATTCACTTGGTGGGTCGCGACCTGATGTCAGGTGAGTCGCAGAAAACTGGAAGCAGCCATCTTGGAAGCTGCAGACCTGACTCTTGCTATATTCCTGCTATGAGTTCTTACATTTTGAATTTTCAAATGAGGGTGTTTTTTTGTTTTTGTTTTTTTAAAATGTTTTCAGTTCAGTTTTATGTAATATTTTGACCTAATCTTGCTTTCTGTCAGGGATGTTTCCTAGTTGTACAGTTGCTGCAGTCCAAGAGTGCCAGTTTGCATTCCAGGAGTGTCATTTGATTAAGTCACACTGACAGCACTTCCTGCTTCATGATGTCACTTCCGGCTATGACATCACTTCCAGGTTAATGACATCATTTCTGGTGGGTCCCGACACAAGTGCCATTCTAAAAACGGGGTCTCAGTCTAAAAAGTTTGAGAACCGCTGATTTAAAGTGATGACTCAAATCTCCTGGACATAAGAGAAAGCAAAATAAAACATCCCCTGTGATTTCTCTAGGGTAAATCAGGTTGTAACAGGAAAGTGTTTGAGATAGTTTGCCATCTCTGGGGTCTCTCCTTCCCTTCACTGTGCCATCATCCTAGCACCAGCGTGTCCAATTTCTGCACTTAATGTTTTAAGA
This sequence comes from Lerista edwardsae, assembly GCA_029204185.1. NCBI lineage: Eukaryota > Metazoa > Chordata > Lepidosauria > Squamata > Scincidae > Lerista > Lerista edwardsae. The sequence goes on along the minus strand of JAJKFI010000062.1, from coordinate 2,822,803 downwards.
GAAAATGCTCCTTCATACTGTAGCTTTCTCCGACACCCTGTGCAAAGTCTTTCAGACATTGGCAAAGCAATCAGTGTAATTTCTCCTCCAGCACAGATTATGACACGAAAGCAAGTAAACCTGCAGCATTGATTGCTGTTGTAATAAGATGACAAGTTTGCTTTTATCACGGCTTTCAGAGGTGATGAAAGTGCCCTTTTCACTCTCTTGCGCTTTCTTTCTTGTCAGTATGAGCCTCCATCCCATTTTCATCCTGGCCGCTATTTCAGTCCTGCTCCGATCACTGTCACAAAAGCTATTTGGGTGGGTTTAATCAAACACTGATCTGTTCTGCTGAAACTCATCAGTCAGCACAATGCTGTCAATAACTTGGGCTGGATAGGGGGAAGGTCTTCTCTTTAACTTGGGTAACATAGAAACAAAAATGTTTTTTTCCCTCCACTGGGCCTTGTATGTGTATCAGCTCAAAGCTGTGTTCCCTGATAGTTGGTATTCCCTCTTCCGCACCCAAAATCATAAATTAACCAATCAGGGCCTTATACTATAGTTTAATCATCCTAACTTCTATATAGGTGTCTTTTAAATGCTACAACACCATGAGATGCATTTAACCAGAGGTTCACTTCACTGTTCAAATACCTTCTCATCCTTCTCACCAATAACCTCTCTGACTCCGAGAGTGGTACAAACATACTTTACGGTGTCCCTTTTGCTGGCCAGACTTTGCTGGCCTAACTGTGCCAGCCTAACTCCAGATTAGGATTGCGCCCTTGGAGTCAGAGAAGCCAGCACGCAGACATGCGCCATCCTCCCTGACTCCGAGAGTGGTCCAAATGTGCTTTATGATGGTCCTTGTTCCAGCCAAACTTTGCTGGCCTAACTGTGCCAGCCAGCCTAACCCCAGGTTAGAGTTACGCTCTTAAACCTGTTCATTCTAGAGCTTCTCATGGACTTTGATAGGAAAAAAAATGTACGGCTTGGTGAAGCTGTTTTGGGACTGGACCTGAGAGCCCACCATCCAAAATGAATTGTGACAATTTTTTGGGGAATGACTGATCCTTTCAACGAGAGCTTGAAAACACTTCCTGAAGCCAACAGCTTTGCTATTGAAAACTGTTCATTTTGGCACCTCCCTCTATAGAAGATAGAATTTTTGTTTTCTGTTGGGCAGAAAAATCTAGCAGAACTTTTCAGGCTCCTGCCGCCAATTAAAACTGAACTGAGTGCTTGGAACGGCATTGGCTAAGTGTTAATGGTGCCTTCCCCTGCCTGGACAGAAACATGGCCATCCACTTTGGGTCTACCAATTCCCTGGCTCTAATGTGGAGGAAGACAGACTACCACTTGGAGGCAGTGATGTCATTCAAATGATTTAGGAACAGGAACTCACTTTTGATTGGCACTTGTCAGGAACCCGGAACCAGCCACGGAGCCCGTTAGGATCCGGGACGCCCGTTCTGCTCCATTCCCCCTGAATGACATCACTGCCTTCGCCCCCCCTAGGAATCCGGAGTCGCTCCCTTTAACCCTCTGAGTGCCGGCCAACCAAGAAGAAAAGCTCTTTGCAGAGGAATTGGGAGGGGGGAGGAGGGAGAGTGAAGTGGGCGGAGTCAGCCCTAATTTTAACTAGTGGGACTGAGTTCCCCTGTGTTCCCCCTGCATGACATCATTGCTTGGAGGGCAATAAGGCTAAAATAGGAAGTTGGGGAGGGATGTTGGTGGTGGTTTTGGAAGGGGGGAAAAACAGAGAAATTGGGCAGCTCTATCTGATCCTTGGAGGAGGAAACATATGAAGGTAGTTCGTATCTTTCAGTGGAAGAATGCATGTCTTTATTTTTGCAGGGCTATGAAGCATTTGCTCACAGAGGCCTTGGCGACTGTGCCTGTTTGCTGGCAAAGCACTGAGCAGAATGCCACATCCAGTTGAGCCATCTCAAGTGCCAACTGCATTAGTATGCTACAACCACAGCAAGCTGGCCCTCGCTGCTGTGGCATGCTAATTAGGACTGTGGCTTATTCTTAGCCTTCCCCCTTCTCCTGTTTCCCCTCTTCTCTGCCCCCCCCTTTTCCCATTACGGCCAGCCACTTCAACCAGCGATATACGCTTGATACCGTCGTAGGCGTTACGTTGGCGACCGAGGGCAGCACCTGCCACCTTTGATAAACTGTCAGATGATTTTTGGAAAGTCTTCAAATGCTTTCCCTCTTATTTATTTTTTTCTGGAGGTACAATTTAGCACTATGATAATCTATTAAATTGCTTTCTCAGCGATGCCAAGAATTCAGTTTGTGCTTCTGTCGGTTTCTTTCTTCCTTTTTTTTTTCTTTTTGGGGTACTAAAGCGGCCGATTAAATGGATGTCTAGATAGTTTAGACAAACCATGAATGAGCCGTGGACAGGTTCCATCAGGGCTTCATCCAGAATTATGCTGGGAAACTCAGCTTTGTCTAGTGAGAGCCTAGCCTACTACAGGATTAACTATATATTGCATTTGGTTAGCCCGACTGCATCCTGGTAAGACTGCTGCTTACACTTGGTTCAGCGATGGCCCCATGGTATAACGGGTGAGTCCCAGTGGGGTGCATTCTGATTGTTGGTGAGTCCTGAAACTGAAATTGACAAGCTGAGAGCTGACAAGTGACAGGTGTTCATTAGGTGTTGAAACCCAAAAGGAAAAAGGCAGTTTAGGGTCTGTGTTGGTAGAACCCTATTATTTCATTTATTATTTGACTCTGAGCACAGGGCAGGGATTATGGTGACAATTCTATACCGGTAAAGGTAAAGGTTTCCCTACGACCGAATGGTCTAGTCGTGACCGACTGTAGGGGGCGGTGCTCACCTCCGTTTCTAAGCCAAAGAGCCAGCGTTTTGTCCAAGGACAAGCTTCCGTGGTCATGTGGCCAGCATGACTTTACGCCGTAGCGCACGGAACGCCGTTCCCTTCCCACCGAAGTGGTCCCTATTTATCTACTTGCATTTAGGTGTTTTCGGACTGCTAGGTTGGCAGGAGCTGGGACAAGCAACAGGAGCTCACTCCGTCGCGCAGTCTTAAATTCCCAACCTTCCGGTCGGAAAGCCCAGCAGCAGCGGTTTAACCCGCTGTGCCACCACGTCCCATACTGGTAGATTAGCCGTTATCCAAAATCCAAAGTATTCCAAAATCCAGACACTTTTGTCCAAGATTTTTTGAAAAAAATTCGGTAGTGTGAACACGAGAAGATCTCGTGCTTATTCCCACATACAGGCTGGAAGTCCTATTCTCTGCTCTGTGGTGTGTGCCATTGAGCAACGTTAAAGAGGCCAGCAGACCCCCAAATGGGTCACAGTGAAATGGGCAAGAGTTCTAATTTCCCATTAGAGTTATGCAGATATTCCAAAATCCAGACAAAGCTGCAGTCAGTGCGCCTCTCCTTCCCAGGCAGCCCGGATAAGGGATACTCCACCTTTACCTATGTCTCCATTGGGTTCATTTCAGGTGAAAGAATGAAATAAAACTGTCGAAGGCCTGACCCAGATAGGAAGGCTTACTTTGATCTTTCTGTGACTGAACTGTTAGCAAAACTTAATAACTGAAAAACAACACGGGCTGCATCCCCCCCAGGGATTAAAATATATCTTTGAAATCAAAGTATCTCAGTGCGGCAGAGAGATACAAAGCCAATTTCCTAAAAGGTCACCTTTTCATATTTAATAGGGGATTTTGAATGAAACACTGAGGGGGCAATATAGGATTGTCCTCAGGCAGGACGTGAGAACGGGACCAACTTCAGCTCTGAGGACACCCTCAGCCAAGTGCCCTCCCTTGCTCCCTGTTCTATGTGGGTAGGGTTTGTTTTGGGGGTGGGCTTACCTATGTCATGGGAGAGCTGCAGTCTTGTTTCCACCTTCCTTTCGACTTTTCAAGCTGAAAAAAAAAAAGAGTGGAAGATCATCTGGACAAAGGCACCAGATAGCTGCCATGCCTCTTCCTTCCCACAATGACCTGAATCGACGTTACATCCAGGACACTTTGGGAAAACAAAATGGCGGCCACCAGAACCCAAAGGGAAGAGGGAAGGGAAGCAGGTCCATGTGGTGGATCTTACTGGGACTTTGGCAGCTGTCCAAGCAGAGGCGTAGCTAAAGCAGTGCAGGGGGGGTGCCATTGTACCGGGCAAGAAGCTTTAGGGGGGGGGAACAAGCTGAGCTTGACACCGGTGGCCAAAATTATGAAAACATTGGTATGTATGAATAATGCCCTCATATTATATACCACTTTATGTGGAATTCAATGCAGACTGCAGTGAAACAAATCAGAGTGTAATATCTTCATTCTGGCAAAAGTTGTGGCCAAAAAGAAAAACCCTTTTTTTTTTGGCTTTTTTGTTTCTGCTTCTCTTTTTTATGTGTTTGTATGCTATTTTGCAGCCTGGCTAACTCACAATAGCTTGACTAGCTAGCTCTACCTCATTTCCCTAGGTCATCGCTCCACATGAAAATAACAGCTGGACTGACTACTGTGCCTAGCTGTAGATCATTAGAGAACCCTCTTTCATATCAACCTTCTGGCCTGCGTATGCTTTCACTCCTTGCTGAGTGATCCCTTATCTTTCCCCGTTCTGAGCATAGAATTGCAGGGCTTGGGGGTGGTGGTGGTGGTCTGGGAGCAAGGGCATAGCTACAGTGGTGCAGAGGGGGTGCAGTTGCACCGGACAACAAGCTTTAGGGGGCAACAGCTTGAGCTTGACACTAGTGGCCAAAATGGTGAAAACCTTGGTAATTACGAATAATACTATCATGCTATATATCATTGGAAAGGTAATTTGATGCCAAATGCAACGAAACAAACCAGAGTGTAGTATCTGTATCAAAAGTTATGGCCAAAAAACCAGAAAGCAAAAATACAACATTACATGTTAAAATTATAGTTTGTTAAAATTGCTATTTGTAGGAATAATACTCTCACATTATAGGTTCGATGCAGAATTTCATGAATTCTGAACCTATGCAGAATTCTGAATTCAACGCAGAATTTCATACAAAATGCAATGAAACAAACTGGAGTGTAATGTCTTCTTCCTATGAAAAGCTATAGCGAACCACACACATCCCAGAAAATGAAAATACAACTGTGACATCACTTCCTGTTGTGATGTCACTCCTGGGGCATTGTTTTGCCCTCTGCACTGGGCTATGCTTTCATTAGCTACGACCTTGACTGGGAGATCATCTTTTCTAATCCTCTTGCTCACTGCCGGTAAATCCAGTCTTCCCAAGAGCAGCCTCTGTCTGAAGACCTCAAACAAAAGGGAGCCCACCCACTCCCTGAAGTTATTAGTTCCATTGTCAAACAGCTCTAAAAATATTTCAATACCCTAGATAGGCACATCAGTTACCTATCATGGCCAAGATATCACTTGATGCATATAGAGATGAAATGCGCAGTTATCATTTTTACCATTGTTCCCCAGATTTATTTTTACTTAGCCGTGCACAATGAATCACCTGAGGCTCATCACACTTCATTCAGCACTTCCTATCTGACACCAGTCGCTAAGCCTTCAACCATGCCTGCTGAGGTTCAGTTGAAATCTGCCTTCCTACCTGAAGCACATTAGATCCAGTCCAGTCCACTCTGGGACTTCATGCCCTCTTCTGTGGAGCAACCCTTCAAATATTTGAAGGCAGGGCCGGCTTTAAGCCAATGTGACCAACGCCATCACATCGGGCCCCGCGCTTTGGGGGGCCCCGCACCAGTGCAGTGAGCATATGGCTTGCTGCTGCAGTCCGGATCTCTTAGGATTGTAGGTAGGTCAGTGAGACAAGCCGAGCAGCTTTCCCTTGGGCCCTCTCAGCTGCCCCAGCTTCTGAAGTGCCCAAAATGGGCCTCCCGGAAGCAATTGGCAGTGATGTCATCCTGTCACCACCAACTATTTCCAGGTGCCACACTTTGTGTGTGGCACCGCAAGTGCTCTTCTTGGTGAGTGGGGGGCCCTGTGGGGAGTGTGGAGATGCCACACGAATGCCCCGCATTGGGCCCTGCCAGTCCTAGAGCCGGCCCTGTTTGAAGGGCACTGAAAAGCACTGCTACATCTCTCACTGGCCACCCCATCTTCCCGTCTCCCAACTAATCCTTCCCAGTGAGTTCAACCTTTCCTCACAGGGCTTCTTTTTCAGACCCCTGACCCTCCAGTAATTGTTTTAGAGCACAATCCCAACCTGGATGTAGGCTGGCACAGTTAGGCCAGCAACGTTTGGCTGGCGCAAGGGCCACCGTAAAGGATGTTTGGACCACTCTCGGAGCCAGGGAGGATGGCGCACTTCTGTGTGCTGGCCTCTCTGATTGACAGAGTGTCCAAACATCCTTTACGGTGGCCCTTGCGCCAGCCAAACGTTGCTGGCCTAACTGTGCCGGCCTACGTCCAGGTTAGGCTTGCGTTCCCAAAGACACTGTGCATCGCTTCCCTTCGCCTCACAAGGCATACCAGAGGCCTTAGAAAGACACTTCCAGTGTTTGCATCTCAGGCCACCTCCTGGATATGGGGGGTGGTATTGACAGAGGGGTATAAAATTTGGTATAAAACCGCTGCTGCTGGGCTTTCTGACCGGAAGGTTGGGAGTTCAAGACTGCATGACGGAGTGAGCTCCCGTTGCTTGTCCCAGCTCCTGCCAACCGAGCAATTCGAAAGCACCTAAATGCAAGTCGATAAATAGGGACCACTTTGGTGGGAAGGCAACGGCGTTCCATGCGCTACGGCGTGTAGTCATGCCGGCCACATGACCGTGGAAGCTTGTCCTCGGACAAACGCCGGCTCTACAGGCTTAGAAACGGAGATGAGCACCACCCCCTACATTCGGTCACGACTAGACCATCCGGTCACGGGGAAACCTTTACCTTTACCTTTTATAAAATTTGGCACCTCTGGATGCCGGATGGCTTGGCTATGCCACTGGGAGGGAAAGTCACATGGTCCACATTTGGGCTGTTCTGTGGGTTGAAAGTAAGGTTTGACCCAGGCCGATGCCAACTTCTTCTGCTTAAAAGCGAGCAATCAATGTGCGATGGAAGTGCAGCTTCCCTCCCAGAGGGGACCTGTGCAATACACTAATAATACCCAACCTATTGGTAGTCATAAGGCAGTGAACAAAATAGGGGGGGGGGAGTGGAAGGGCTAATTATGTGGAGCACCTCATTGTAATTCTCTGATAAGAGCTGTGAGAGAAATACCAAGTGTGTGTTCTTGCGATCTATTTACGGAGCCAAATGATAGCTGCTATTTTCAGATCATGGTTCCAATTTACAGGATTTGTGCATAAATTGGAATTCCCCAAGAAAGAAATGCGACCTCCGCTTCCATTTATTGGCTGTGTATCTGCCCGCCTGTGGCCTCCTTAGGCACTGTGGTGTGAAATGGGAGATTAAATTAAAGAAGCAATCACTTGGATGCTTTCTGTACGCCATACCTGGATTACTAAAGCAGGAAAAGCAGTTTGCAGGGGAGAAGGAAGTAGCAGAAACCAAAGGTAATACTTCATATGTGAAGCTCTGCTCTCTTCACCCTGCAAGTCATGAGTCCTCATGCATCATTACAGACTCTGCAGAGCCCCAAGAATAGAAAGAAACTCTATCGTCAATGCGATCATCTACAGACCCACACATAAACACAAACATAAGATAGCAGGAGGTGTGGACAGAGCGTTGAGCTACTGCTACTGCCTGAAGCTAAGCAGGAGAATCTGTGGCTTTGTTTTGGATGGGAGACAGAATGCCAGGCTGTGCAAGTTGCAGTACCTGCTGTGGCAGGACGGAGTTGCTGTTGAGCTGATTAGCCAGTGTGGGAATGTGTGAGAAGGCCGGCCAGCAGAAGAACAAAGTAGGACCTTGAGGGCCTGCCCAGGCTGGACTTACTGCCTGCTGAAGTTCGATGGCATGCAACCAGAGGAGAGAACTGCACTGTGAAGGCTGTCTGGGACTGAAGCTTTGGTGACTCACAGAATACAGTATATTCATTAAAAAAAGTTTGCATTTCCAAAGAAGAAATAGATGAAAAATATGTCGGCTTCTGTGATTCTTGCATTTGGAGGATATGCTAATTGCCACATTTATTGTTCTTCCCGAATAATGTCTTTTGCATCCAAAATTTTCCTTTGCTTATAATTAGCATGAGTGAGAGTCATTTCAAACAATTATTAGAACTGAATGGAGGAGGATAACAATGTCTTGGTATTTTCTTACACTTACCAATGTGGAAGGCAATTGATAGCCACAGCCAATTATTATTCAATTATCCAATTGCGGATTTAAAACAAAAAAAATGTATCAGGGTTTTTTTTGGGGGGGGGAATAGTGTGGTTGTAAGAAATATTGTAGTTGAATATGAATCCTAGTAAAATGCAATTCTCTTGACTTGGTCAATCGGGGTTAAAGTTAGATGCGCACCCAAAAAAACCTGGCAACTGGATCCAGCCAACCCACAGGAATGGCCAATGCTGATAAGTGCAGTGCCAAGTGTTGCAGAGGCGAGGGAGGGTCAAATGGAGAGGGAGGAGTTGTTTCAGGGTGGGGGAGAGCAAGGAGGTGGTTCAGGCCCAGGAGGGAGCAGGTCTGCAGAGGTGGCCTCGTGGGTGTGCCAAAAACATATTGGCCCTGGGTGCCAAATGACCTTGGTACAATGCTGCCAGAGTGCCAGACTTATCCTTCCCTTTGTTGTTGTTGTTGTTGTTGTTGTTGTTGTTGTTGTTGTTCTTCAGTCACTAAGTCGTGTCCAACTCTTCACGACCCCCTGGACCACAGCATGCCAGGCCTCCCTGTCCTCCACTAGCTTCTGGAGTTCGCCCAATTTCATGTTCATCACTTCAGTTGACACTTTCTAACCATCTCATCCTCTGCCGCCCCCTTCTCCTTTGGCCTTCCATCTTTCCCAGCAGGAGGGTCTTTTCTAAAGAGTCCTCTCTTCTCATGAGGTGGCCAAAATATTGGAGCTTCAGCTTCAGAATTTGTCCTTCCAGGGAGCAATCAGGCTTGACTTCCTGGAGGATGGCCCGATTGGATCTCCTTGCAGTCCAGGGGACTCTCAAGAGTCTTCTCCAACACCATAATTCAAAGCATCTATTCTTCGGCACTCTGCCTTTCTTATGGTCCAGCTCTCACAGCCATACATTGCTACTGGGAAAACCATCGCTTTGACTACCTACTATTTCCTCCCCAGCAACCACTGCCTGCTTCCTCAAGAAGGCAAGCAGTCTCATTTGTGTTTGAATAAGCCCAGAAATCATTTGCATTTCCTGTTTTGTGGATACAGGTGTGCAGCTGTCAAGAGAAAAATGGAGTATGAGCTGCTTTGCCCGCACTCTGAAAAGGTAATCCTATTAGCAAGAACAGGATTAGTGAGAAATAAAGAGGGCTGCCATACGCTGTTCTACATCTCTCATTGTGAGAGCTGATTGTAAGTCAAGTACACATTTGCTGGGGAGCATCTCCTTTGCAAGGCCCATCAAGACGAGAGGGAATTATGGTTAGCAAAAGTTCTGAAGCCAGCCCCAGCTAAGTCAATGGGGCACCTCACGTGCTACACAGGAAAGAGAGCTACATGGATTAGCAGTTTGTTTCAAGGCATAATTAGCTTGGGGTTTTTTTCCCCTTAATTTTTTGTTGTTTGCATTGATTGGTTTTAATTGATTTTGTGAGCTGTTTTCAGAAAGAAAAAAACACAAAATGAAAATCTTAGAGATGCACTGTAAAGTGCGTTTGGACCACTCTTGGAATCAGAGATGCTGGCACAGATCTGTGTGCCAGATTCCAAGCGTGATCCAAACTTGCTTTATGGAGCACTTCCTACACTCCTGGAATGGCACAAGTCACTTATGCTGGCCTAACTCCAGGTTAGAGTGTGCCCAAAATTACAGTAATTGCCCAGGGGATTGGGTCTTCAAGTTCTACTCCTGCCTTTATTTTATTTATTTTATTTTGAAGAATTTATACCCCGCCTTTCCCATGCCGAAGCAAATGCCCAAGGCGGCTTACATGGGCAGGCTAGTCTAAACCACCATTTTTCAATGGGGTTTTTACAAATATACAGTATTCCGCGATTCACCGAATCCTCAGTCCCAGATGTAGCCTTCACAGTGTGGTTCTCTCCTCTGGCCATGTGACCTCGAGCTTCAGCAGGTGATCGTAAGTCCAGCCTGGACAGGTCCTCAAGGTTGAATTCCATTCTTTTGCCAGCTGGCCTTCAGACAACATTCCCGCACACAGCTCCACAGTGACTCCATCCTACCACAACAGGTACTGCAGCTTGTCACAGCCTGGCGTTCTGTCTCCCATCCAAAAATAGACCACAGATTCTCCTGCTTAGCTTCAGGCAGTACCAGCAGCTCAACCATCAGTCCACACCTCCTGCCCGAGGCAAGGTGGCCTTGCCACCTTCTTTTCCATTTACACTGTAACCTGGGAACTAGGGACTCAGGTAAGCTGGGTAAGTATAGTAATTTGGTGCTGACAAGGCATAGTTGAGGGGGAGGTAGGGGGAGTTTCAGGACACCCCATATAGAAGGAGTAGTGATGTCATTAGCAGGAGTGCTCAGGTGCTGCCTTAGAAATGTTTCAAAGAATCTTAACTGAGAGCACAATCTTAACCTAGAGCTAGGCCGGCACAGTTTGGCCAGCAAGGTTTGACTGGCACAAGGGTCACTGAAAAGGATGTTTGGACTTCTCTCGGAGTCAGAGAGGGCAGCATTCAGACGTGCAGCATCCTCACTGACTCCAAGAGTGGTCCAAATGTGCTTTATGGTGGCCCTTGTGCTGGCCAAACTTCGCTGGTCTCAGAGGTGGATCTAAGGGAGGGCAAAGCTCTAAGTTTTGCAAGAAGCTTTACCTTGCAGTGGAAAACACTCCTCTCCTGCACTGTTCTAGCCAATCCTCACAGGGAAAAGCAACATCTTGGCGTTGCTGACTGGCTACAGCAGCAAGGGAGAGGAGGGATTTACATGACAGGGTAAGGCTTCTTGCAACACTTACAGATTTGCCCCCCCTTTAGATCCGCCTCTGGCTGGTCTAAACATGCTGGCCTAACTCTTAGGATTGTGCCTTAAGAAGAAGCATCAGGCTTAGCAGGAGGCAAGCTGAGACATTTGCCTAGGGGCATATGCTAATGTCTAGGACACTGTACCAAGAGCTCCCCTAGATACACCAGCAGTGGTCCAGCACCTGCCTTCCATCCAGAAAGGTTCAGTCCTTGGCAGGTTCAATTCCTGGCATCTCTAGGTAGCCTGGGTCAACAACCCCCTCTCTAAAGCCCTGGCAAAGTAGCTACCGATCGGTGTCAAGAATATTGACCTATATTGGCCAAGGGCCTGATGCAGTGAATGGCAGTTTTCTGCAACAAGAATAACCAATTGCTTCTCCACTCAAAAAGGGATCCAGGAGTGGCTGGAATGTGTTTGCTCTGAAATGTGTGGGTTTTGTTTTTTTTCCTGCCAAGAAGAAAAAAATAAAATACACAAGGATGCAACTGGAAGTCTGCTGCAAGCATGTAGGCACCCTGCATTGGTTACACTTGAGTAAGTGTGTGCCTGCAATTCGAGGGATTAGACATTACAAAACCAAGCTTATGTGCATGAGGGTCTTTCCTTTTCAAAACGGGATTATAGGGAGAAATGCTGTGTTTGCTCAAAGAAGTATAACCCAAGCCACTTGACCTTCCCTTCAGCCGTTCAGTTCCCAGTGCAATTGATTTGGCGAGGAAGACTTGGAATGGGGGGGAGGAGGAAAAATTCTGGAACAGATGGATTTACAAAAAGAGCTCAGTGGCAGATGGTGGTGAGAAGTTTCTCTTGGCATATCTACGGACTCTCTCTCTCTCTCTCTCTCTCTCTCTCTCTCTCTCTGTGTGTGTGTGTGTGTGTGTGTGTGGGTGTGTGTGTGTTAAGGAGCACTGGTGATATACATATTTGTTTGACCGATATTGGCCGGGTGCTTATGATTCCCAGCTTTTAGCTTGTGTCACTGATGGATGACACCCAGAGCACAATCCTAACCTGGAGTGAGGCTGGCACAGTTAGGCCAGCAAAGTTGGGCTGGCACAAGGGCCACCATAAAGCGCATTTGGGCCACTCTCAGAGTCAGGGAGGAAGGCGCACGTCTGTGTGCTGGCCTCTCTGACGCCAAGAGTGGTCCAAACATCCTTTGCACTGTCCCTTCTGCTGGCCAAACCTTGCTGGCCTAATTGTGCCAGCCTAAGTTCCAGATCCCAACTTCCATCTTGGGCGGCATGGCCTGACACAGAGGCCCTCACCTCTGGCCTGGCTAAATAGCCAGCACAGAGGCTAATAGCCCCATCACCTGCATTGCACCCTTACCACAGGGGAAGGGGGCAAACATTCCCTTCTCCTGTGGAGCTCCCTGCAGCTGCCTGGCTGCTGCAGGATGCAGTGGTAACCAGGGCCGTAACCAGTGGTAACCACATTTTAAGCCAATGTGACCAATGCCATCACATCAGGCCCCACGCTTTGGGGGCCCCCGCACCAGTGCAGTGAGCATATGGCTTGCTGCTGCAGTCCGGATCTCTTAGGATTGTAGGTAGGTCAGTGAGGCAAGCAGAGCAGCTTTACCTTGAGCCTTCTCAGCTGCTCCTGCTTCTGAAGTGCCCAGAATGGGCCTCCTGGAAGCAATTGGCAGTGACGTCACCCTGTCACCACCAACTATTTTCAGGTGCCGTACTTTGTGTGTGGCACCACAAGTGCTCTTCTTGGCGAGTGGGGGGCCCTGTGGGGAGTGTGGGGATGCCACAGGAATGCCCTGCATTGGGCCCCGCCACTCCTAGAGCCGGCCCTGGTAGCAACTGCTTGACTACTGCTGCTCAGATGGGCAACCAAGAAGTTCTGGATTGGGCTGCCCGCCCTTATATTCAATCCCAAGGAATGGCCATTGTGGTCCATTGTGACCATCTGATGGTGATTCCTACATTGACCTGATGAGATTGTGACAGAGGGGTGTTACCAAAATCCTGTCTTGTTGAAATTCACGGTGTAATGCATGTTCTAGACTCATTTTAGGGCTCAATCCTAAACTGAGTTAGGCCGGCGCAAACTAAGCCAGCAAAGCTAGTACAAGGGCCACCGTAAAGTATGCTTGGACCACTCTCGGTGTCAGAGAGGCCAGCACACAGACGTGCCCCATCCTCCCTGACTCCGACAGTGGTCCGAACGTGCTTTATGGTGTCCCTTGTGCATTCAATGCTGGCCGTCTTAAAACGCGGACTTTTTCTTTCTTTCCAGTCCTGTCCTGAAAGTCCTTGTAATCAGACCTTCTAGTGCCATTATCATTCAGTGAAAGTGGGATGAAAATAGCAACTTAACCAGATTTTGATCATAGAGGGTTACCACGCGAGGAAATAATAAATAACCTTTATAGGATTTAGCCTCCCTTTCTTTGAAATAATCTTCCCAGATGGCAAAATCCAATAGGGCTTATTATATGGGATGGATGCTTTCTTCCGCTTGCTGACAGAAGGTACACATAATCTGATAAACCCTTTTTTTTTTTTAAGAGAACCTGTTGGGAATTTGGTGGTCATAATGAGATGGGTTTGAAACGGAAGGGACTTGTGGTGGTGCATTATATGACTGCTGTTGCATCAAGGACCGGACACAGTATCACATTTGTTGTTACTTACAGTGACATTGGCTTGCAAAAAGCAGGCATTCATGCCAGATATATGTTGGCTGGCAAATAAATAAATATTAATATTAATAAATATTAACAATAATATTAATGATAATATTAATACTAAAGGTATTCATATACTGCCTTTCAGGGAATTTCACATAGATAAGCTTTATTTTTCTAAACCTCGAGGGATTTTCACAAATATCAAAAGAGGTTCTAATCTTTCAAGAACAACTAAATTCAGATGGATCTTTCCCAATCTGATGATGATGATGATGATGATGATGATGATGATGATGATGACTGGGCAAGATACATTTTTTCAAGTGGTATTCCTCTTATATTTAGCAGGTGGAGAGGGAATTATCCCTCTTCACCCAAACACAATGTCTGTTGTAGTGGCTGTTGCTGGTGGGGTTCCGCTTTTTTTAGATTGTGAGCCCTTTTTTGGACAGGGAGCCATTTAACTTTATTATTTATTCTTATTCTTATTTACCTGTACTGTAAACCGCTTTGTGAACTTCATGTTGAAAAGCGGTATATAAATCCTGTTTGATGATTATGATGGTGCTTTTCTTATTGTGTGTGTGTCTAACGGGTCGCTATTGTCATTTTAATAAGTGGGTCTCAGTACTAAAAGGTTTGGGGGGGACACTGGTTTAACCAGCTCAGTTCCTAAAATTGGATGCCTGGTGTGTCCAAGCGGGAAAGGTTAGAGTAGACCATGGGATGTTGCACAGGATCCAGCTGGAACTCTGGGGTCTGTTTCACCAATCAGGACACAGCCCTGCATCTAAGACTCCCCCTCCTCTAGTTCAAGCCATATTATTAAGAGCATGAGCATCCTGCTGGACCAGATTAGGAGCCACCTAATAAAGCAATCTCTGCAACTAAACCAGTTGTTGAGGTCATGGTCCACCAGAAACTGGCCAGCAATACACCAATAATCCACACTCTACCTTCCGACCACCCCTGACCAAGATCAAAGCTTATGCCACACCAAGTCAATATAGAGCTTGCCGTGAAGGTCTAACTGCTTTTAAACAATCACCCCCATAACCAGGTATTTGAAGCAGATAAGTGTTATTGGACAAGCTGCCTTGTAATAAAGTGCTTTATCCTTGATTAATTTACTGTTGTTGTTCTCGCTTCTCCCCTAGTTTATCTTGATTCCCCAGTTGCTGGTAGCATGTGCTTGCAATATGTTGTGCCGAACCGTTCCCCATATACCATTTAATGGCTTTAAAAAAAAAAAAAAAGCAGGTCTTTCAAGCAATTTATTTTTCAGCACATATCCTACGTAGAAGACAGACCAAAGCAGGACCATGGGAGCCATTCTCGTCGGTCTGCTTAACTATTATTAAACCTAGCTTGGGCTTATTGGCTCTTAACATTCCCAATGCTTATTGCACAGTGCAGGTTTGTGGGGTCTGTTTGTCAACTGGGTAAATAAGAACATGGGTGTCTTTCTTGGTTGTGCAAGAACATTATATAATGCCTTTTTAAAAATCCCATTGAGGTCCAAAATGGCTCACATAAGGTCTGTTTAATCCATGCAAAATTAAAAAAAAAAAAGAACACCTTATAAGAATGCAAATCACAGGTGCAGCCACATTAAAACGAGCGCTTTACATTGTATTCAGAAACAGACTTGAAGCCCTTGAAGTTCTTTTTAGACCATTGATTCCCAAACTGCGGCCCGGGGCCCACCAGGGGGTCGCGAGCCAATTTCAGGTGGGTCGTAAAGCACCTAGAGTAGCCATGTTGAAAATATGGGGAGATGGGATGCTGGAAACGGGGGGGGGGCTGTGTGGTTGTTTTGCCTGTGTCAAGGTTGTACTAGGCTTTTTTCTTTCTTTCTGATTACCCCCCCACCCCCCCCCCCCAAATAATACACCAGGCTGCAGCTTGGATTTAAATAGGGCCACTGTATTTTTAAATAACAACAACTACTTGCAACAGGGTTAGGGTGGGGCCATGCTGTAATTAAGCCCCACCCTCCAGTGTGTGGGGGTCTCAATACGGGAAACGGACCTAGCCGTCTACGTCTACCCTTTCCCCTCTTTTGGGCGAGGACATCTGACTCCAGGCGACCATCAGTGCCATGCACTGATTAAGCCTTTCCTTGTCACCGCCGAAGGGTGAAGACAGCAGGATGGCCTGGCCCACAGGACAAATCCTGCAGGGCGCTGCCCATCCAATCGAGGCGTTTGCCAGCTCAGCCTCTTCGAGCCGGTTAGGCATCATCCGAGCGGTCCTGACTCACACTCCGATTTTGCCGTCTTGGATGTACACCGATATGCCCTACCTGCCCGAACCCTGCACCCCTGTTCCACAATCTGTGGAACTCTTTGCCATCTGTGGAACTCTTTGCCACAGGAGGTGGGGATGGCATCTGGTCTGGATGCCTTTAAGAGGGGATTGGACGGGTTTCTGGAGGAAAGGTCCATCGTGGGCTATAGGCAATGATGGATTGTGCAGCCTCCTTACAAAGGTGGTGGGCTACTTCAGAGTACCGGGTGCAAGGGAGTGGCAACATCTTGTTGTCTCATGCCTCCCTGGGGCACCTGGTGGGCTGCTGTGAGATACAGGAAGCTGGACTAGTTGGGCCTTTGGCCTGATCCAGCAGGGCTCTTCTTATGTTCTTATGTTCATGCCCAGTGACCAATGAAAACAAAACAGTTTAATTTATACAGGCCAGGTAAATCTTATAATCTGTCCCAATGAAGACCCAGTCTGGGGTAGGCAAAAAAATCAGTGCCAGCGCCAATCAGGAAGACAGTAAAAAATTCCTACCTGACCCTCAAGAGGGCAATCAGATAGTCTCAGACTAGATAAAGGGAGGGAGGAGTCTCTGCTGCCCACCAGACTGAGGGAGCGCAGGGAGCCTCGCGCCCCATTGCGCTCGGCCCCACCCCCTCCTCAAACGAGCCAATCCACAAGCACCAATGGCTGCAGCCTGGCTCCTTCAGAGGGGAGGGGCAATCTCCGTGAGCGCTAAAGGCGCTAACAGCTTTTCTCTTTGCGGTGGGAAAATGGCTGAGAAATAACCCAACTGATTGCAGCATTCTCAGGAAAGCAGCAGGCTCTGGCGTCACAGTGACGGCACTTCCGGCCATGACATCACTTCTGGTGGGTCTCAGACAGGTTGTCATTCTAAAAAGTGGGTCCCAGTGCTAAAAAGTTTGTGAACCACTGTTTTCAACTAATGAGACTAATTCATCCGCCTCAAGTCTTCTCTAACTGCTGGAACCTGAAGATCACTAATGCCCAGAGATAAGCACTTTTCCTTGATTATCTGTTGTCCGGGGAAGGGGAGGGAACTTGGCGTTCTAAAGAAAACATTAATTATATGTTTAGTTAAAAGTACTATCATCCCCTGCGCCTGTTGCACCACCTGAATTTATCACATTTTGTCTATGCGTTCAATGCACACGTCAGGACAAGTGCTACCTTCTCATCCCCTGGAACTTAAACCTAAAATATAGACACCAGGAATGAAATGCAGATCAATGTTCTTGCTTGTTTCCATGAACCTCTCAAATCCCTTTTTGGGAAAAAAAATAAAGCAGGTATTTGCTCTTTTCAACCAGGGCGTGCTCCCAGAGGCATCACCTCAGTGAGAATTTGAACATGCAATGCAATGCTTTCCAAAAAAAGAGAAGATTTCCAACCGTGTGTGTCAAGCCTTCAGTTGCAAACAAGACAACCGAATGAGACTGTTACACAACTTTGGGTCGCTCCTGCCAAGGAGCTAAATCCAGAAATAGAGAGGTGGCTAGGAAGGATTATGAAATATCAGGCTGCAAACATCTCCTACTTACATCTCCCTTCCCAAGAAAAATTCCCTTGCTGTTGTTGCAACCATTCCAACCTCCTTCAGGCATGTTCCAGGGCAGAAGAATGAACATGATAGTTGCTAGGCAATGCCATCCCTCCCTTGCTCATTCTGGCTCCATTTCCTCAACACAAGAGGAACAGGGAGGCCTGCTCAGCTTATATAACCCCATCCCATAGCAAGAAATGCTAGAGATAAGCAATAAATAGGCAAGTCCCATTCCAGGTCTTCTTGATGAAGATCTTCAGTGTTTCAGGTGGGGTGGTTCCACAGATAGGGCTTGGTGGGCTTCACCCCAGGGATCTATGCCATACAGTGATCTTGGCATGCCAGCCAACATCTGAGGCAGCGAGGGTGTGCTCCTGCTGCCCCCAACCACTACATGGTAGGACAGCTTCGGAGGCAGCACAGAAATGGAGCTATTCCCCAAACAAGGAGGAGAGATGATGGTGCATATGGGAGTTGTAGGCTTTGTGAGGAATACAGTACCGTACCTCCATAGCAACTACAATTCCCATAAGCACCTTCATCTCTCTATTTGGAGAAGATGGAAAATGGCTACGTTTTTTGTTTGCTATCTGTTGGTGCCTGAGAACAATTACTGGTAAGTAAAATTCCTCCGTATTTTTTTCTATCCCCCTGCTTCTTACTTTTAGCCCAGTCCACTCCAGCTGTTGTTAGAAGCTTTATTAACCCTACTGACCAGTGTCTAAGACGATCCACGTTTTCAGGGTAAATTTCAGGACTTATAAAATTTTAGACTTATACATGAGTATATAGGGTTGTACCTTTCTTCTATGTTTTCTCTTTGTTGGGCTGTTTTGTTGTTAGAGCAGCTGTTCTTGTTTGACTTTATATGTCTATTAAAACAATCGTTGCAAACCACTTTAATTCCCAATTGAGACTTGTGGGGTAGAAACGTTTCAAATACAGAAATAAAACCATCTATCCATCCATCATTAAAGTTTGGCCTTAAATGCCTCCTGTTCCATAATGGAGGAACAAGAATT
Source organism: Lerista edwardsae (assembly GCA_029204185.1). NCBI lineage: Eukaryota > Metazoa > Chordata > Lepidosauria > Squamata > Scincidae > Lerista > Lerista edwardsae. The sequence goes on along the minus strand of JAJKFI010000062.1, from coordinate 2,804,309 downwards.
TTTTTATTTTTTTTTTAAGGAAGAAAGTAAAGAAATTAATTGGTCCCTGGAGTTGACGTCTGATCTTCTTTAGAGGGCATTTATGTGTATTAAAAGAAACCTATATGCTCGGGATGAAGACAAAAAAAAGTTGCATATTCTCAATGTTACCGAACAATGAATAATTGCCAAAGTTATCCGTGTCACAATAGCTTATTACTCTGGAAGGCTGAAGCTGCTACACTGGAGGTCATGCGTGACCCAGTAAATGAGAGCATCAAACATTACCATAAATAATTAAGCGGCGCACATTATGTGGGGCCAGATCCTTAATTTCTGAGGCTTTCCAAATGAGGTGCACTCCACTTCTCATTACTGGTGGATGTTAATCAAGAAAACGAATCAGTTCACCACGCGCTGGGATTTTGAAATGGGGGGGGAGAAAAGGGATTGAGGTTAATGATGCTGAAAGTAGTTCAGGGAATTAGAATGGGGGGGAAGGAAGAAACCACTTTCCATGTTAGAGACAGGCGCGTATCAGATATGATAGGCACGGGCCACATCCCTTTGAAACCAATGGCACAACTCCCACTGATGTTAATGAAGCTGGATTACACCCAATGCGTTTTTGTCTTCTGGTTTCCAGCCAAGACTAATCATATACATTGCCTCTTCGGACCATTTCCCAACTCTTCTATGCATGGCTGGATGGCGAAAATTATGCATTTCCATAAACAACAGCAAAATGCTACGCTTTGAATCCACCAATGAAGGAAACCCTTAAAGGGGGAAAAAAAAAAAAAGGAGGCGGCTTTACGATTCTTTGGCTGATGTCACAATATGGATCTTTCTCTGCTATTGCCAGGCCAAGAAGGCTCCAATCTCTGCTTTTCTGATAATATGGCAGGCAGATAAAGAGGATTGGTATTTTAAAGGCAAACTCCCTACATGCGCCTCCCAATGTATATACAAGGCCAGGTCTGGGGTTAAATACATGTTTTTGAAATGAATGCCAATCAGTCAGCAGTGATGGAGAAAGAAAGACGTATAGATCCAAGCCAATGGTGTTCCTGGACACACACACACACACACACACACACACACACACACACACACACACA